>OZ026830.1:636523-826992 GCA_964023185.1 Macaria liturata
CTGCGTCCCGTCAAGTATACTTCATAGAAAAATTCAACTTTGATTTTTTTCTGACATGTGCGGTATTTACATGAGCCCCTTGTTTTATTCTCAATGTACTTAGATAGATGATGTATAGCTGATCAACATTCCTAAAGACCATTTTTGTCATAACTGCTTAGTTCGCTTTCTATGATATTCTAAATATTTCGTAATAGCTTCAAAACTCCTTAAAATATGGAAGGAATAATTTAAGAAAAAAGTTGTCCATACATTTCGTCATTCTCTAACCTTCCTTTATCCATATCAGTTATAAAAAAGTGGTGTTATGTGAACATCACACATGCCCGAAAAAAAACTAAGTTGAATTTTTCTATGAAGTATACTTGACGGGACGCAGGACTTGGCTCCTCCTCGCTTCGCTCGTCGTCGCATGTGCGTGGTAGAAAGCAACCTAACGAACCTAATCTTACCTCCTGTCACAGACAAGTGACTTCGAGTCCAACACATGCACTACAAAAGGACTTGGCTCCTCCTCGCTTCGCTCGTCGTCGCATGTGCGTGGTAGGAAGCAACCTAACGAACCTAATCTACCTTCTGTCACAGACAAGTGACTTCGAGTCCAACACTTGCACTACAACAGGACTTGGCTCCTCCTCGCTTCGCTCGTCGTCGCATGTGCGTGGTAGAAAGCAACCTAACGAACCTAATCTTACCTCCTGTCACAGACAAGTGACTTCGAGTCCAACACTTGCACTACAACAGGACTTGGCTCCTCCTCGCTTCGCTCGTCGTCGCATGTGCGTGGTAGAAAGCAACCTAACGAACCTAATCTTACCTCCTGTCACAGACAAGTGACTTCGAGTCCAACACTTGCACTACAACAGGACTTGGCTCCTCCTCGCTTCGCTCGTCGTCGCATGTGCGTGGTAGAAAGCAACCTAACGAACCTAATCTTACCTCCTGTCACAGACAAGTGACTTCGAGTCCAACACTTGCACTACAACAGGACTTGGCTCCTCCTCAAGTATACTTCATTCCCGTCAAGTATACTTCATAGAAAAATTCAACTTAGTTTTTTTTTCGGGCATGTGTGATATTCACATAACACCACTTTTTTATAACTGATATGGATAAAAGAAGGTTAGAGAATGACGAAATGTATGGACAACTTTTTTCTTAAATTATTCCTTCCATATTTTAAGGAGTTTTGAAGCTATTACGAAATATTTAGAATATCATAGAAAGCGAACTAAGCAGTTATGACAAAAATGGTCTTTAGGAATGTTGATCAGCTATACATCTTCTGTGTATATTTAGAATAAAAAAGGGGGCTCATGTAAATACCGCACATGTCAGAAAAAAATCAGTTGAATTTTTCTATGAACTCCTTAACATATGGAAGGAATAATTTAAGAAAAAAGTTGTCCATACATTTCGTCATTCTCTAACCTTCCTTTATCCATATCAGTTATAAAAAAGTGGTGTTATGTGAACATCACACATGCCCGAAAAAAATCAAAGTCCTGCGTCCCGTAAAGTACACCCCAACCAACAACTTACCGTGATCGATAATCACTCCCTCCAAGAGCAACCCACTCAAAAACCACAAAAACCCAAAATTTATTTACTTAGTACGCACCGCGTTTACTCCGCGTCACTCCGAAAAAAATGACGGTTTGATAAAAAGCAAATATTTCTCACACAGTCCAATATCTATGAGCGCCATCAATATTGTTTTGTGGGTAATGGTAAGAAGAACAATATTACGCTTGTCGTTGTTCGAAACAGTCATAATAGATGGAGTTATTTAAATTAGTTGCAATAACCAGATAGTTGCAATTACAAGACTCGACCTTATATAATTTTGGACGAGTTCAAACACAATATTTTTCTATCATTGCTAATGACATGAACATGGCCCATTAAAAAAACCAAAACTTAGTTTAGCGTTGCAGGCATATAAAAAAAAAGCTTCTTTCATTGATTTGTAGTATAATGTCTGCTCTTGTATTATAAACAATTTACGCTCACATTGTTTATTTTATATTATTATTTTCATTTTGTCGCATTTTAGTGCTATACAAGCTGAAGAACAATTGTTTAAAAATTTATTGAGCAAAGTCGGGTATTATTATACTCATGTTATATCTTAAGAAGCGTAAGTATTAAGTACCTCTGTAATACTCTATATGCTAAAGAAACATCATCGTAATTATATTATCGATTTTATACAAAAATATAAATTAATTAATTACAAAGGCCAAATATCGTAACGCGATAGAGGTAATTTTACAAACTCACAATACAATTATTCATAAAAAGGTAAGGCAATTTTACATAAAAAATAGCAGAGTACTTTTACGTGCTTTGCATTGCATACCGCGAACGACACGATCTGACTGCTGCACAGAGTTTAAAATAATACAGGTACTCTTAGTAAAACCAAGAGTAAGCACAAAACATGTTGAATAGTTGCTTTTGCAATTGATCATCAAGACATACATAGTTACTAAGATAAGATGATCACCACTTTCATGGTGTTAGAAAATATATGGTAAGTAGAAAAATGTACAATGCGGAGCATGATAACAAGCCGTAAAGCATCGATGATTTCAGTTTCAATATAAATATTTTATGACTTATTCGTAAGTAGGTGGGATCTATAGTGATACATCTTGAAAGCTGATCTATCATTTTCTAACTTAGTATACATTTATAGACTTTTTGATAAGTTACAAATTATTCATTGTCTTGAAGTTAAGCATAGGTGACAAAAATATCGTACTATGATATAAGATTTGGGCTGAATCGTCTTGTGATTTACATTCAGATATGGCACCGAAATCTATCGTTTTGAATACCTTTTAACTTATTAAAAAAATTAAAGAATTTAAATTTATTGTTAAATTATTGGTTTAAAAGAAAGGTATTGTATGACCGTTACAAATTCAGCCAAAATTACTGGTTTAATTATGTCTTTAAACCAGATATAAAACCAGTGATAAAAATAACAGTCTTTCGACTTGTACCTGTCTGAGCGAGTTGAGCGCTTGCTGGCAGGCGGCGGCGGGCGTGCAGTGATGCTTCACTGTGAAGGGGTGTCCTGCCCGGTGCAAGCTGGGCATGGGGCTTAGGACATTATTCCAGCGGTCTGTTCGCTACACAGGCGCGTAGTGTACAGTGACAGCGTACTCTTGTTCTTACACTGATAGGTACCGACAGTCTTTATTAGGTATATCGGTCTGGTAAACTGCTACAGAGATTTCAGAGTAAAGTAATGAACCTTGGGATTAGGTTAGGTGCCGTTTCGTCTTCCTGCGTAGGCAGTTCTAGTAGTAGCGCTGCGAGAGCGGTACGGTGATGACCGGTGGTGTGGACGCCGGGGCGCCGTGTTATTAGCAGCAATTTTGATTCCGAAAGGGATTAATATGATTTATTATTTTATTTAAAAATAAAAATTATTAAAAAAAAACAAATTATAATAAAAAATTAAGGTTATTAAAAAAACAAATTTACTGAAGTTGTTGGAAGTTGTCTCGCGAGGAAAGAGAGGTCACTCTAGATGGTCCTACACTTAAGACCCGTTATGAGAGTTCAGCGGGGTCGAAAATAGAACCCGTAGGTCCAGCACTTTATTTCCGCGTGGGAGTGCATAAGGCTCGAAGAAAGAACCTCGAAGGTTCTTGCACTTTGTCCCGGCACGGGAGTGCAGCGCTCGAAGAAAGAACCCCGAAGGTTCTTGCACTATGGCCCCGGCACGGGAGTGCAGCGCTCGAAGAAAGAACCCCGAAGGTTCTTGCACTTTGGTCCCGGCACGGGAGTGCAGCGCTCGAAGAAAGAACCCCGAAGGTTATTGCACTTTGGTCCCGGCACGGGAGTGCAGCGCTCGAAGAAAGAACCCCGAAGGTTCTTGCACTTTGGTCCCGGCACGGGAGTGCAGCGCTCGAAGAAAGAACCCCGAAGGTTCTTTCACTTTGGTCCCGGCACGGGAGTGCAGCGCTCGAAGAAAGTACCGCGAAGGTTCTTGCACTTTAGTCTCGGCACGGGAGTGCAGCGCTCGAAGAAAGAACCCCGAAGGTTGTTGCACTTTGGTCCCGGCACGGGAGTTCAGCGCTCTCGAAGAAAAGACACCGAAGGTTACTTACTTTAATCCTGGTATGAGAGTATTAGGTATATCACTTAAAAACTTCAGCACAATTTTCTTTCGAAAAGTCAGTAACATTTTTTGCAGGTAAGTTATCGGAAGGTGGATACGAAAATATTTCGACCCAACCAAATTATCTTCGGCATCTCATGACGAATGCACGATTAAATCACAAAACGTGAGTCCATTGTAACTTGTGATTTAAAAATTAACGAATTTCATTCCAAAATCTTGCATCCGTTATAACATATGATATTACAAATTTACTTTAATCCCGGCATGGGAGTGTTATATCACTTAAAAACTAGAGCACAATTTTCTTTTGAAAAATTCGGTAACCGTTTTTGCAGATAGGTTTTCGGTAGGTAGATACGAAAATATTTCGACTCACCCAGATTATTTTCGGCATCTCAAGAAGATTTCAAATGAACGAATTTTATTCCAAAACGTTGAATCCGTTGAAACTTGTGACTTGTTAAAAAATAATTAAGAATATATTTAATTTTAAAATTTTGAAGTTGCGTTGAGGCGCTTGACGCGTGCGTTGGTTGCCGTGCACGAAAAAAGAATGAAGACGACATCCAAGATGGTTACCAAGATGGCTTCCAAGTGAAGTTAGAAGGACTTAACTTGACTCTCGGACCAAGATCCAAGACTTGACTTGTATTGACTATAGTCAAATCAGTCTCTGAACTTTGTGCAATGTTGCCTGTAGGATAAAAGTAGGTACTACCATGTTATTATATCTGAAGCATGAAATTAGTAATTAGAAATTATACTGCAGAGTTGACCGTCGAACCTGTCGCTTACTGACTTAGCTCTCATGTATTGTGTTTTATAAATGAGACGCCAGTTGAAGTAGCCGCGTTTACGCTACATCCGAAAGACATGCACTGCTGTCAACTAAGACTTTTTAATCCATTGGCTGATGGATTGAGATGATGTTGGCCTATGTGGTCTTTTAAAAGTTAATATTAAATTGCTTACTAATTAAAAGGGACAAAAAAAATAATCTTTCAATGCAGTAGCAAAACAGACTCATGTTATCGTTAGTTGATCTTCCTTATGCGCCTGAAGTTTTCATGACGCCAGGTATACATACTTGTGTGTTTTGGTTAGAACCTTTGCTGACTAAAAATCTCAAACAAGACTAATATGTATTAGAGTCGTGGATCTGAGAATGTAGACTTCATTCTAATCAATTTATTGCTTTTAGCAATGATTACCTACGCTGAACGATGAATATACAGAGAGTTATAGGTACGTGTCTACGAATTTAATCGTTCAAAATAATAACACCTTTTACATTTAATTTTCCGTTGAGGCATAACATCCATCACTGTTGACAAGTCCCATTGTATTTAGACATTAAGTTGTGATAGGAAAGCCATTATTATATGTACGGCTTGACTGAGCGCTCTGTTGGAGTGATGTGATGCAGTCGTTTAAATGTATTACATTTACAGAAATCTAAATAAGTACCTGTTTATTTAGATTTCTGTGATGACATTAGAAAATTATAATGGGAACGTCAAAGCTTTGTCATTAAAAAAAAATGCGAAATTTTAATAATCTAAGAAAAAGGCGTAAACGCATACAACATGATAGTCCCCGTTAGATAGTAGGTAAATACATTATGCGTGGTTTAGGTTGGGTTTCCAAGAAACAATTACTTTCAGCGTAAATATCAAGGCTTTAACATTAGTCTTGATGTACGAAACTAGTGCTACGTATGTATGTGTATGTGTACATGTGACTGACCAACAAACAGGAAGATGGCGATGCCTTACGAGGCGAAAAAAGAATGCCATTGCCAAACAGTTTTTGAGAATTCATCAAGGTGAGGAATTGGGGTGGGTTCCTACCATTTGATTAGTGTGGCTCATAGCAGTGTAGTGTTATTACCTGTAAAAATTACAACATTAGTGTTTAAAATAATAAATAGGTATTCTAAATGGAATTTCAGATTTCAAGATGGCGCTAACGCCAGCTGAAAAAATGCGCCATTATCGCCAAAAAATAAAAGATAATTCCGAAAAATATGAAGAACGTTAAAATTGAAACGTTGAAAAATAATAAGTTTGTGAGTCTGCTATACTTACTGTGATTTAGAGCGATCTTATTATTAAAATGTTAATTATATAAGTAAGTACAATATATTTTTATGAACAAAATATTGAAGTTACACACTAGTTGCCTAAGTAATTTGTTTGTTTGTTGATTAATAAGAAAGAACGACTATAGTTTGTAAGTTAATTAAAAACTGTTATTGAAACATACATCGACGACATGAATGTCTTATTTCAAATTTTACGACAAGACTGTTAGTGTATTAGGCTAAATAAATAATGATAACGATTTCGGTCCATGTTTCAAGCTTTTTAAATTATTTTAGTTTTTTCTACTTTTAAGCGTCATGTAAACCTAACCTTACAATGTCCTGTTTGTTATGAACATGTCCTGTTACGAGACTGTACCCTAAAGTTCCTAAAATGTTGATTATTTTAAAAAATATTTAGAATACGTTTATATATTATTTAAAGAAATAATTTTACTCCTTAAAATACAATACATTTAAATAGGTTATTATGTAAACGGTCAATATTGTGAATTTTATGATAAACTTTGTGATACATTTTATACTATGAGTAACGTACTGGACAGGAAAGGTAGATAAATCTGGTGTGTTTCTATGTTAATAAACTGATTATTACATTTAAAATGTAAAAAAACATGTTTCCTATCGTTTAATAAATAATACTTTCACATATTTATGTATTTTACTATCCTAATGAACCAAAAACAGTCGGTAACGAACAGGATTCAAATGAATGCCTACTGTTAGAAAATTTATAATTTCTCACAAAAAAACGATTTTACAAGAAAACTTTTAAGATTTTCAGAAAAATGAATTATTAGAGATCATTAATAAGAAATATCAAAGGATATTCTGCCAAAAAAAAATTAAGCAAAATTTTTAAGCAGTGTACAACTTTTGACGTTCTTGCCCTGATACAAAAATGCGGTAACGGTGCCCGGACATGTCCTGCAGGTGCATATGCCGGGGACAGGTTTTAAATTTACTTATTTAGTAGAAATTCTAGCTCTGGCAGTAAATTGCGCTTAAATAATAATTAAAATCCCGCCAAATTTCAAATACACAACCAGAAATTTGCCACTGTAGTATTTTTTTTTATAAGAATCTGCCTCCAATGTTGGGTTTTTTTTTTTGGGGACAGTACTACACACTAAAATTGCAAATTTTTAAACTAAATTTTCTTTATTTTAATATAGTTTTATGCGTAATATTTTAACAAATATAGCATGCCTATTTTATCTAAAATCAAATAACCGGGTGACAATTGTCGTGAAAACCTTGAAAGCAGCGAAACAGTATAATATCATTCGGGGACATGTAAAAAAGTACCATGTACAACTTTTGACGTTCTTGCCCATAATACGCCATCTAGTGATCAACGGTCACAGCTCGTGAACACCGAGCTAGCTGTTGTCAAGGAATAAACGAAATCAGATGGGACTGATTGAAAAACTTTCTTTGCCTACAATGTTACTTACTCGGTGATGTTTAGTCGGTTAAATTATTAATGGTACTTGGTATTTAATTTATATGGTTTCTATCTTTTTATTTATATGGTACTTGGTATTTTTTATTTAGTTTAATTAATAAATAAATAGTACAATATTGTTATAAAAATAACTTGTTAAAATGAATTGTAAAGAAAAAGTACATAGATTAAAAGTGATAAACTATAAACCTGCAGGTTTGCCCAATCGACGGCATGCAAAAGTTTTATATTTATGTTTAGTTATCTATTATTTATCTAACGTGTTACATACGTTGACTATAAAAAACCTTTTCTAAACTATATTACGTTAGTAGTTATTTCGAAATAAGTACATTTTGGAATGGTTTAAGCAATATGTTATTTTTAAATATTAAAATTGGTTTTAATTTTAAAACAGTATATCTGTAACATAATATTATTTATATATTGGATGGCTATTTTAAAAAGTTACTGAACAGATTCGATTTTGGATAAAATTATGTTCAAGTGAGTTACATACCAAATAAAAGATAGATAGATAGTTATAGAAAACTCTTTATTGTTTACTTTACACTAAATTAACAATCATGAAATTTCAGCCTACGACATAAACACAAACTAATGAAAAAGTGGGAAACAAAGAAAGAAGGGAGAATATTTAATGCTTATGTAATAACTTTATTGACAACACTATGTAAAAGTACACAAAATACGCTTAACGTACTCAACGATTGCAATAAAAACATATTTAAGCCAATGAAGCTATGTAATTACCAGATATGAAAGGCATGATTATTATAAAAACCGGCCAAGAGCGAGTCGGACTCGCGCACGAAGGGTTCCATACTATCGTCTATTTTTTGTACCTAATAGTTTAGATATTTATTTTTATAGTTTATATATTTCTTAAATATTTACTTACAAACACATATTCAAGTTTCTACCTGTTTATAAAGATCGAGTAAAATATTGCTTAAAAATTACGTTTGTTGTATGGTAGCCTCCGTTTAATATGTAATTTTTGTTATTTAATTATTTATTTTGATGTACAAATAATATACAAGCGTATAATATATATGGCGTATCTCAACTTTGTTCATCTATTTTGAAATTACCATCAGTTGAGATAAATTGTGCGACAGAGGCAGTGAGAGAGTGGACATCTCTCTGTACCAATGTTGACATCCCTAAGGAACCATTCTGCCAAAAACTTTGGGATGCTCCATTGGTACAGAAGCAATTTAACTTTTTAAAACAAAATTTAATAGGTGACAACGATCGCGCAAGGCTTCAGGCAGTGTCTCAACACGAATCTGGCCAATGGCTACATGCCCTCCCTTCTGCCAACCTCGGTACACTTTTCGACAATGGCAGTTTCAGAATCGCTATCGGCTTGCGAATTGGAGCTGCTATTGTCGAACAACACAGGTGCACATGTGGTAGCGATGTCGACAGGAAGGGCCTCCACGGACTTTCATGCCTTCGCAGTGCAGGCAGATTCTCCCGCCACGGCTCGCTGAATGACATAGTGAGACGGGCACTTGCCACCGTCAACGTACCATCGGTTCTTGAACCGATTGGCATGGTCCGTGACGATGGTAAGCGTCCCGACGGCCTCACACTGATTCCCTGGGAGCGGGGAAGGGCTCTTGTATGGGACGCAACTTGCGTCGATACACTAGCTCCTTCTCGTCTCAGTGGAACAGTACAAGCGGCAGGAGCCGCGGCGGATGCAGCAGAAGAAGCCAAGCGGCGAAAATATACATCATTATCGACTGATTATATTTTCGTACCGCTTGGCTTCGAAACTTTTGGTCCGTGGGGTAAAAGCACGAAGGCTTTTATAAAAAAATTTAATAAAAGGTTGAATGACATCACTAGAGACAAGAACGCTGGCTGGTTCCTTGCGCAAAGGATTTCTATAGCAATCCAGCGTGGGAATGCAGCCAGCGTTCTTGGCTCCATACCACATGTAGATGTTTTAAATTTAGGTTAAATGTACATACTCTTATTTAGTTTTATTAGTGTATATATGTGTATAATTAATTAAGTTGTACAATATATACAAGTAAATATTCTGTGAAAATTTGAAGCGTATACTTGTAACCGTTTTTAACATTGAGCAAAAAAAATACAGACTGGATACAGACAGCGGAGGCTTAGTAATAGGGTTCCGTGTTCATTCATGTACCTATATACTGTACTGAGAGCATGAAGGTTGCGATTGATCGTGTGACTGTTAGTTTTCTTGTTTTGGTTTTTTATTTTCTTTGTTAATAATGATCTTTTTAGTCGTTAATTGTTTTTTCAGCTTTGCTTCTATTATGTATTGTGGTTCTCTTATTGGCAGATTTCTTGGGTGCCGCGGGTCTATTATTTCTGGCAATACACAATCTTCATAAAAAGTTATCAATTTGGGTTTCATACATTTTTCAAAGAAGTCATCGTCTCTATAAATAATTTCTGTTTTGAGGGGATGATTTTCGCCAAACCAGGCGGCAAACAAGCATTTTTTTTTGTAATATGTGGCCTTCTTTTGTCATAGAATCGTATTGTATTGTATTTATTTATCATTCCATTCGATCTTTCGAACACTTGGTTTCGTCAAATATACATAGTTAGGTTAACACTTGACATGAATAAGATTATAATAACTCTTCGTAATAATTATATACTTGACATGTACATAAAATTTGTTTTTTTTTCTTCTTAAAACTTAAATGTTGTGATACAGATGTCAGGTAAGTATATACATTTCTGATATACCTCAGGTTATTGTCGCTTGACGAGGCATAAATACATTTATGACACTTATTTTGTACAATATCAAAGTTAATAATTTGTGTTACAGAACAGAATGATTTCACACAACACACGAGAAAAATCAAGTCATTTATTTATTTAACTTAAAAGTTACACAAACACACAATAGCAAGTTAGGGGCCATCCATTAATCACGTGAGGGTCTAAAGGTTGGGGAGGGGTCCATAATAAAGTCACGAAAGATCACGAGGGGAGAGGGGGGTGTAGTTACATAGTTATCGCGTGTATTTATTT
Source organism: Macaria liturata (assembly GCA_964023185.1). Classification (NCBI taxonomy): domain Eukaryota; kingdom Metazoa; phylum Arthropoda; class Insecta; order Lepidoptera; family Geometridae; genus Macaria; species Macaria liturata. Next base: position 647,273 of record OZ026830.1, read on the forward strand.
TTTCGACTAATGCGTGATATTCAACCGGAAAGCAAAAACAATCTGCATGTCCTGTAACCATTCTGCTTACGTCTAGGCATTATTGTAATATTCAACTTCAATAAAAGTGGAAAATTAAGATTCTTTGTAAGTCTAAAAATACAAGTGATATATATTTTAGTCTTAAACCTCACTATGTATCACCACAGGGGAGGGGGGGTTAAAAATGCCAAAAATAAAACATCAGGTGATTAATGGACGGCCCTTTATAATAAAAACACAAATCAAATCATAGGACAACATGGCTAACAACACAATATACCTACATAACATAAACTAAGGATAAAAGAGCCTTATTTCTAAAGAGAAAAAATAAATAAATTGTTTTCCATTAATTTAATGATGTGGAGAGAACTAAAATATTTACTTATTAATTACTTAGTGTGTTTACACATATTATATTTGAATGGTTTTTTCATTTGTGTGTTAGTTTGTGTCGTTTTAGATGTTCATGTCGAGTACTTGCATAGTCACATATATCACATTTAAATGGCCTCTTACCTGTGTGTGTTAGTCTGTGGGTCTTTAAACTACAACTTTGCTTACATTCATAGTCACATACATCACATTTAAATGGTCTTTCACCGGTGTGTGTTAGTTTGTGGGTCTTTAAACTACCACTTTGCTTACATTCATAGTCACATACATCACATTTAAATGGTCTTTCACCGGTGTGTGTTAGTTTGTGGGTCTTTAAACTACCACTTTGCTTACATGCATAGTCACATACATCACATTTAAACGGGTTTTCACCTGTGTGTGTTAGTTTGTGTCGTTTTAGATGATCATGTTGAGTACTTGCATAGTCACATATATCACATTTAAATGGTCTTTCACCTGTGTGTGTTAGTCTGTGGGTCTTTAAACTACAACTTTGCTTACATTCATAGTCACATACATCACATTTAAACGGGTTTTCACCTGTGTGTGTTAGTTTGTGTCGTTTTAGATGATCATGTCGAGTACTTGCATAGTCACATATATCACATTTAAATGGCCTCTTACCTGTGTGTGTTAGTCTGTGGGTCTTTAAACTACAACTTTGCTTACATTCATAGTCACATACATCACATTTAAATGGTCTTTCACCGGTGTGTGTTAGTTTGTGTCGTTTTAGATGATCATGTTGAGTACTTGCATAGTCACATATATCACATTTAAATGGTCTTTCACCAGTGTGTGTTAGTTTGTGGGTCTTTAAACTACCACTTTGCTTACATTCATAGTCACATACATCACATTTAAATGGTCTTTCACCGGTGTGTGTTAGTTTGTGGGTCTTTAAACTACCACTTTGCTTACATGCATAGTCACATACATCACATTTAAACGGGTTTTCACCTGTGTGTTTTGATTTATGTAATTTTAAATCACTACTTCTTCTGGTAGCATAGTCACATTTATCACATTTGAATGGTTTTTCATCTGTGTGTCTCAGTATGTGCCTCTTCAAACTTTGTTTATTAGAGCTTTCATAGTTACACATATCACAAACATATGGTGTTTCACCTGTGTGTACCCGGATATGTCGTGCAAAATTAAATGAACGAGTGCTTTGATAGTCACACATTAAACATTGAAATATCTTCTTTTTCTTCATAGTTTTGTTACTGGGTGCCACTTTTCTCTTAGTCAGTGACATGGAACACAGATACCTATGGAATAAGTAACAATCTCGGATGCTTGGTCCGAGGTAACAATACCTATTATTACTATGATTACGGAGATCAATAAGTAGGTACTGTATGTATGTAGTGAGTTTTCGGGTGAATTATTACGGACCAGTTATTCTCACGCAGTCGCGAATGAACATGTTCATAACAACGTTCATTTTGTTCATTCTAACTAAACAGACAACAAATATACGGTTTAGTTCATTCTATCATAAAATCAATGAAAATATTTGTCATCTATTTCCGTAGAAGTCGAAAAACTCGAATACTTGTCTTTAATTTGATTGAACGCTAATATTTTCTGTATTCTGGCAATATCCCTTTTCTTTGAAAAAATATATCTTAGTTAAGTTTAATATTTTTATGTTTTCCATGTATGTAAATTTTTATCATATAAGACTTCGACTGAAGGACTTTGTATCCATGGTCATGAATAAATTAATAAAAAAAAAAAATTGAAATATATAAGACTTTTTGGCGGGAAGTCAAAAGAAGCGGGCGTTTTAATTTTTGTTTATTTTAAATTTGTAATTGATTGCGGTTTTTCGACGAGTATTGCGACGCAATAATAACGACATGAGCGTTGCTAGCGACAGGGAGGACCCCGTCGTTACAACAGACAGGAAAAAAAAGAGGAAACTTGAAAAACCCTCATTGAACAATGCAGCCTACAAAGTCAGAATTTCACAATTCAGAAGCCCCTTTACAAGAGGCTATTTCCCGAAAATCACAGTGGAGACTGCGTGGTTTACGTTGAATCTACAGAAGAAGAAAAGGTTGGAAATAAAAATCCCATAATATTGACAAATTTATTCACTGAAAATGTTAAAGGCATTATAGGTGTCCACCGAATAAATGCTTATAAGGTTGGAGTCACCTTTAAAAAACCAGCTCCAGCTAACAATTTCTTGAAGATGGATAGCTTCCTGAGCAGATATAAGTTGAAAGCTTTCATTCCTGCTTACATGACTGAAGTTATAGGAGTCATCAGGCATATTCCACTGACAATGTCAAATGAAGAAATTTACAAAAATATTACTTGTGATGCTGACGTTGTGTCAATAAAACGATTTATGAAAAAAATAGACGGACAATTAACTCCTCTAGGAACAGTAGCTGTGACTTTCGCAGCTACCACATTACCTACCTATATATACATCAAGCTTTTCAGATACCAGGTACACAAATACATTCAACCACTTTTGCAATGTTACCGTTGCCTACGTTTTAATCATTCAGCCAAGAACTGCAGAGCCGAGCAGATGTGTTCGTCCTGCGCAGGGCGTCACTCCTACAAGGAGTGCGACGTTGAAGAAATAATGTGTGTAAATTGTTCTGGACCTCACCTTGCAGTATCAAAGGACTGCCCTATTAAACAGAAGAAAATAGAAGAGAAGAAAATCAAACAACAATCAAAAATGTCTTATGCCAACGTGGTAAGTTTGCCCCAAATATCTGATAGCACCTCCTTCCCAGCCCTAACACCAAAGTCGAGACAAAAAACCTTCCAAGAACTGAATGCCAAAGAAATTGTTGATAACGATGTTATTATAAATGCCCTTGTGAAATCCATTCTCACCCTTGCAAATAGCAAGAATGAACCCATTACAAATAAAAGAATAAAAGAAATTTTACTGTCAAATTTAATTTAATTTGATTATATGGACATATTTATACGTATTGCACAATTTAATATTCAAAGTCTAAATAGTAAAAAAACGCTATTGTTAAAGTTTTTAACCACACAAAATGTAGATATATGTTTACTAAATGAAACATGGCTTAAGAAAAACAGTAAAATTCCAAAATTTCCATCCTATAATATGATTCACAAACTGTCTATAAACGAACATAATGGGGTAGCTATTTTAATTAAACAAAATTTTAAATATGAAGTTGTTCATACCTCATATTTTGAACCTATTCAGAACATTTGCATTGCATTGGATACATCATTTGGTAAATTACATGTGTTGTGTATTTATTGTCCCCCAAACAGCAAATTAACTAAATTTAACGCTAATAAATTAAAAAAAGTATTCACAGAAACTCCTAAGCCATGTATCATAATGGGAGATTTCAATGCCCATCACATATTATTTGGTTGTGTAAACAATAATAGTAGAGGTAATTCTTTGTACAATCTCATAGATGAGTTTGACTTGTGTGTTCTAAATAATGGTTATCATACTACAATTAAATATCCAAACAGGAATTCTTCAGCAGTTGATTTAGCCTTAGTAAGTTGCTCGTTAGCTTCTCTCTGTGAATGGCAAGTCCATGATGATCCAATGGGTAGTTATCATTTTCCCACTATACTGGATATAAATGTGAAGCCATCGGTGTATGATGTCCGTTCTGTAGAAGAAAAATATTTGTATAACAAAGCAGACTGGTCTAAATTTAATACTTTATCTGAAACATACTTTTCTCAATTAGATTTGGAAAATTCAGATCCACTTGAATTATACAATAGTTTTATAAATATCTTATATCAAATCAGAGATGAATCTATTCCTAAGCAAATATCTAATCACACTCCAAAAGCTCTGAGAAAACCAGCTCCATGGTGGAACACACTATGTGAAGATGCAGTTCAAAAGTCGAAAGAAGCTCTTAAGACATATCATCACTCTCCAACAATTCCAAATTTTATTGAATATAAACGTCTTGATGCTAAAAAGAAAAAGATATTAAAAGAGGAACAGGGAAAGTCATGGCATGAATTATGTACTTCTTTCAACAGAATGACACCAGTTTCTAGAATATGGAACTATGTTAAAAGGTTCAAAAGGATTAACAGTAATTGTAATAACAAATCACTAAATGACGAATGGATACCAAGTTTTCTAGAAAAATTAGCAGATTCAACATCAACTGATTTTTCCTCTTTGAATTTTTTAGATAGGTCTGACAATAGAGTGTCTTTCTTAAATGAACCTTATACATTGAATGAGCTCTAAGTGGTCGGAAGGATACTACACCAGGTTTGGATAACATACCATATAAACTTATTAAAAAATTACATTTAAATGCTCTGAACATTTTATTGGCAATTTATAACAGACTTTGGAATGCATCAGTTATTCCTGAATCATGGAAGACTCAATGTGTAATACCAATTTTAAAGCCTAATAAGCCTGCAAATAATTCTTCATCATACAGACCTATATCTTTGTCATCCTGTATGGGTAAACTCTTCGAGAACATGTTAAAATTACGTTTAGATTATTTTGTGGAAACTAACTCTAAAATACCTAAGACACAATTTGGATTCAGGAAGGGTAAAAGTTGCTCTGAAAGTTTTGTATCATTAATCTCAATTTTAAAAAAAGCAAAGCTTAGCCATGCTAATGTGGTCTGTGTCTTTCTTGATGTAAAAGGTGCTTTTGATAATGTCAACATTAAGAGCCTTCTTCTAGTTTTGTATGAGCTAGGACTGCCAACTAAAATATTAAAATGGATATTTAATTTTCTGGATAACAGAACCTTGTATGTTAAATTTAATAATAAGCTACATGGACCAAAATCTGTCAGTAAAGGCACTATGCAAGGAGCTACCTTATCTCCTCTTTTATATAATCTATATACATCTCAAATATTGAAGTATGTAAATACATCACATATTAACATTTTACAATTTGCCGATGACTTACTTCTATACTCTGAAAGTCAAAATTTAAATATGGCTGTAAATCACTTGAACTCTGCACTGCTGCAGCTACATCATTATTACAATAATGTATTAAAATTAGATATTAGTTCTGATAAAAGTTCTGTTATTGTTTTTAGTAGAGATCCTTTTGCACAATCTCTTGTTAAAATTAAATACAATAATGAAATCATTCCTGTAAGTAATCAACATAAATTTTTGGGAGTAATAATAGATAACAAGTTAAAATTTGAAGAGCATATCAAGTATATCTGCAGCAATGCAATGAAAAGTATTAATGTTTTAAGATGTTTAGCTGGCACTTATTGGGGTTCTGATCCTAAGACCTTGATCATGCTATATAAAAGTATAGTAAGAAGTCATTTTGATTATAGTAGTTTAGCTTATATGAATGCAAGTGTCACCTTATTACGAAAACTTGATGTAATACAAAATATGGCTTTAAGAATTATTAGTGCAGCTATGTGTTCCACCCCTATTAATTCTATGGAAATTGAAAACTGTAAGGTAAAGTCACTAGTAGTTGACCATGTACCTGTAGTTGACCGCTAATGCACATAAACCGTTATAATAAGAATTCGCGGCAATTTTTTAAACTCATTCGTTAATAAGTAGTCAGTGCTGCCATCTGGTCAACTAAGCGCGAAAATCGCGCATCCATATCTGTCAAATATAGAAAATGGCTGCCAGTTGTTTGTTGAGTGACGGACCATAAAATCAATAAATTCGTTTTTTGTTACAATTTTCGTAGAGATTGAAAAAGTTTGAAGCTAAATACTAGGAACTTTGTCACCTTGTTGACGGTAAGTGTTTTTCGTTTCTTATTCGTTTATGGTTTATTTAAATGACAGGGTAATTAAAATTTGAAGATTTGTTGACAATATTGAGATGTGGGGGTGGTCCACTACTGATTCCGTTTGACTGTGATTTTCTAGTAATTGACCATGGTGGTCAACTTTTGATTTATTTTGAGATTGATTTTCTTTAGTAGTTGACCAATTTTATGGTACGTATATATGTTTCAGGAAAAACTTATCAGGAATATCTACAGAAGAAATTAAAGCAAAAAGAAGATCTTGAACGAATAAAAGTAGAAAAGGCTGCGGAAAAGCTTAGAAAGAAAGAAGAAAAAGAGTCATTAAAGAGAATCAAGACTCTCACAAAATTAGAATCAACCAAAATAAAGCGGGTAAAAAAAAACCTGCGATTCTCTTCCTCCAGTTCAGACTCGGATGCTGTGGTCTCTTCAGGAGAAAGTGTGATTGAGTCAGAAAATGAGCTTGAAAGAGAATCACCTATTGTGGGTTTAAAACCCCCGCAAAAAGTAGATGGAGAATTTGTCATATTTAAGTACGACAATAACTTTTATCCTGGAAAAGTACTTAAAGCTACGAAAAAAACAGCAACAATCTCATCTATGAAATCAAATGGTCGTTTGTGGAAATGGCCCGAACATAAAGATGTGCTCGACTATCCCTGGGATGCAGTAGTTGCTCATATAGAGGCTCCCAAGAAGACCAGTTCTACGAGAAATGTATTTGATGTCCAGAGATACATTCCTTGATATAATTTTTGAAGTTTAATGCCCATAACACATAAACATTCAGGACCATAATCCCTTTGGCAAAAAGTTTGACGTTTACGCTTTGTGTTTGACAGTGTCCTTTTGTTTTATAACCATCTGTCGGATCTTTTAGAACCTTGTTTTTATTTAAATTATAGGCTTAAAAGGCCTTATTTTTCAAATAAAACGTTTTTTTAATCTTATTTTGCTTCTTATTTAACAAATAACCCAATTAAAATTGTAGCATCTGAGTGGTCACCTACTGATGCAAAATATGGTCATCTTCTAGTTTTTAGATGGTCAACTACTAAATTTCTAATATTGGAACATTTTTATTTTTTTTTAATTTTATTCGACCATTGTACGTGGTGAAATGCTTGTTCATATGTTAAAACACTTATCACAGGGTTTCCAAAAAAAGAAACTAACTGAATTCTTATGATAATTAAAGTCAAACATTTAAAAATAATATTCTGTCTCCTTAAGTGGTCATCTACTGATGCTTTTACCTTATACCTCCATTAATCCTGAGACGTTTACTTTTGGCTGATAGATTTTGTTTGAAAGAGTTGACTGCTAATAATGATATAGTGCTGAATAATGTTTTATGTCATCCACAAATATCACACTCAGTTGAAACAACTAGCTTATCAGCCACATCTCTTATTTCCGGAGTTTTGCCTGAAATTACAGCAATAATGACATTGTTACAAAATACCAGTAAAAACATTTGTCCACATGATATCTGGCCAATATATAAATGTCCATATAATGCCTTGATTAATTGCTTAAGTATAGATTGTAATTTAGACGTATTAATAAATAACAAATTTGATTTTCTGGAATTCTTAGACAGTAAATCAGACTTTTATATTTTATATACAGATGGTTCTAAAGGTGATGAAGGAGTTAAAGCAGCATATTATGATCCACAAATGAATAAAACCCATTGTGTAAAGTTAGATAATAACTGCAGTGTGTTTACTGCAGAAGCATATGCAATTTTAACTGCTTTAACATTTGTAAATAATATAAATATACTAATTGTAAGTGATTCCAAAAGTGTTCTATCTGCTTTGAATAATAGTAATTTTTCATATAATTTAAATTACATTGTATATCGTATTAGAGAACTTATAGAAATGATTGGTAAATCAAAGCATGTAGAATTTGTATGGGTTCCCTCACATTGTGGCATTCACGGCAACGAAACAGTAGACTTGGCTACTAGACTGGAGCATGATCTAGATCACTCAGATATATTGAAGGTGCCTTTCACAGATTACTATTGTGCAATCAAAAAGGATTTACTCAGAATATGGAAAGAATATTGGCACATTACCACAGAATGTAAGGGAAGATGGTATGCAGAAATACAGAAAGACTTACCTACCACTCCTTGGTACAACAAATTTAAATACTGTGGCAGAAAGTTTATTACAGTTATAAATCGTCTGCGATTTGGACATTGTTTGGTTCCAGCTCATTTACATAGGATTAAAATAGTCCCAGATGATAACTGTACATATTGTTCCCGACCGCATGCTGATATAAATCATATAATTTTTGTTTGTCCACATTTCATTTCCATTTACAACCAAAGAATACTATTACCCTTTTAAAAAAAGGGAAGAAATACGTCTCTATGGAAATACAATGCGATCAAAATTAGCGCCATCTTACGAACGCTCAGTTAGTTACTTATAAAAAAAGTGGGAAATTCAAAATGACAGGCACCCACCCACGACGTCACAATGAACTCCAAAATACTTATACCGGAAAACTGGCGCAAGTGCTGTTAATTTGTCCAAGAACATGTTCACAATGGTGAACTGCACCAGACCAAATTCTACAGCATTCGCACGTAATCCAAATAAGCATTTTGTATTTCATCAGCGGCCTGGATGGGCACCCATCATTTTGAATTTCCCCGTATCTGCTGAAAAACAATAACATATTTAAGTTTAAAATAAAATATTTCAGCGTTATTTAGCCCCACCCATAGGTACTAAGCTAAGGTTAGTATTAGTTTTAACAAACGTGCACACACACTTAGTTACTTTACCCATTATAATATTAGTGAAGTGGGATAGTTATCTATATACATATAACAAAACTAGAGAGGGTCAAAATCTGTACAAAGAAGATATTCGACAAACATCATGGTTTTTGGTACCTACGTTGGTAGTATAAGTTCCTACTTTTTATTCCGAAATAATGCGAAGGAAAACGTGGGCGTCCACGAGTATTTCATAAAAATGAAATAAAATATGAAAACTTTTACATTCAGATTGTTAAGTATTTATTTTCAAATGTTGAAATTTAAATAAGGAATAATCTTTTTAGTATTAAAGGCGATATCGTTCCTGTTTACTAGTGTTTACCATGTTAATCACTTCATCACTACGATTGAAATTTGTTAACTCTACTTCGTCCCTCGTCTTCGGTCTGTAGTAAATATAAATACTTTCTTCATAAAGAGATGGTTGGTGACTGGCGAGGCGAAGGTTTACCACTGCAAAATAATGAATAGGTTATAGCATAAATTAATTACCGGTTTCTTCTGGGTAAGCGTGCTAGATCGTAGAATATAACTTGCTTAACATCAGGCAAGTTGTAATCAAGCGTGAGCGTATTTCATGTAAAAAAATAATAATAATATGAAACTGATATTCTCAAATTAGTCCTTAAGACAGATTTATTTATTTATGCTGTACACAAAACAATATTACATTTTAGAACTAATTCTAAAAAAAGGATTGAATTGTGTGACCCTGTTGCTTGTTTGAAGTCTAAGGCATAGCACATTTCTTACAATATCTAGGTACTTCAACTCTATTTTTCTTATACCTAATTTAGTTACATGGCTAAATACTTAGTAATAATAGATTGGTTTGGGGTTGCTTAGATCTATGCCCTTGATAATGATCACGGGGATACTGAATATGATGCGTTTCCAGCTGATTTGGTTACAACGAACGTATTTTCACGGGAAGGTATCTTACTGATGCTTCCTCCCATGGCATAACCGTTATATGAAGCCTGGATACTCTTAGATAAACGGACAACGCAGGGATGCGATCGTTTTGAAGAAAAGTTACCTAATAGTTAAGTACCTATGTAAAGGAAGGTTTACTAAGTAGGTATACTTGCCTGAATATGTTTTTGCTGCTTCTGTTTACATATTTCATCACAAAGAAATGTTTTTTAGCGGCTAACGATGTAAGTATCACCAATATTTCCTAAAATTACACATAAAACTACAAATATAAAATTTTTTCAACAAATGACAAATTAGGGTTGTTGAAAAAATATCGATATATCGACTTGATTTGCTGTTATAAAATTTAGTTTTTTAAGTTGCCAAGTCTACTTGTAAATTTCAACTTTAGCTGACCAAATAGTTGTTTGTGATTCATTTTAAATGATGTTCATTGAATTACACGAATATTTTCAGTCAAAACATACCAACATAATTCAATAAAAATAATAATATAAAATACATATTGATATTTTCAGAATTTATCGATACGATACTTTATTGCGATCGGACATCCCTTTGACAAATTATTCTTTTCTGTCAAATGAATTTCTTCTAAATTTTACAGAATAAAGAGTTCAAAGTCAAACCAAAGAGTTTCGACACTAAAAAATATAATCATCAATATTTTTTATTTCAGTTGCTATTTAAATATTCATGTATTTTTTTTATAAAAATAAACTATGTATATATTTTAGCAATATATTTTGTTATATTAAACAACATTTTACTAACATCAATTTATTCAACATTGCAAAACTAATTTACAATATTATTTTTACAATTAGTGGGTGCCCGCGGCTTCGCTCGCGTCGAGTAGTATTATTACAAAGTTATACTGTTTTTCTAAAAATCGAACCAGATCGCTTACTACAAATAGCCCAGAGCCCTCGATATTATATTGTATTATTTAACTAATTAAGTTGACCTCTGTTTTAATTACGCTGAAAAAAAGCGATATGTTTTAAAATGAAATTGGGGTTAAAATAGCAATATCTTTATATATATGAACCAATTGAAATAAATCGAACGCTAAATGTTAAATGAAGAATACTACTAGCCATTAATTACAGAATCAGAATCAATCAATAGATCTGCTTATAGTGAAAGCACTGATTGTGGAATGTGGATAGAAATCAGATAGAATCACACAGACAAATAGATAGGTACAAAATATAAAAAATACTGTTTTGTTTTTTTATTTATTTACTAATAATAATTAACAAGGTCGCAACCAATTACAGTCAGCTGGTGTTTATCTCTTCTGACCTTCAACGGGTTATCTTGTAGCCAAAGTAACCCAATATAAAATCCGAAGGATAAGTACATGAACGGATAATATCTGTAAAGACGCTTATATAGGTACCTATGAAAGGCTCTCCGCACCTTTTCTATCAGCAATACATATGTGTTCTCATGTGGGTTCCAGACGCACATGGGAGCACAGGATTCCAGTTTGCTGCGCACCAAAGTGCTAAAACGTAATCTAAAGACTTGCTGGCTATGAAAATCTGTACAATTTCGAAGTACGAAACCTAGCCGTCTAAATGATTCTTTGACCAACGCGTTTATGTGGTCATGAAAAGTTAGCTTTTGAAAGTCGAAGAAGTTTCGGGGCGAAGCCTACAGCAGAAAGTTTAGCTAGCAAAATATCACTGTGGGCCCTGTCAAAGGCTTTCCGGAAGTCAAAATAGAGAACGTGAATCTGCGAGCGATCCAGTCGTATAGAAATATAGTCGACGATGGTCAGAAGGTTTGTGTCAACAGATTTCTTGCGCCTGAAACCGTGCTGGGCGTTACATAAGTACTTGTCAAGCTCGTAAATGTACTTGTGTTGTGAAGTATACTTTCGCACAGGCGGACAAGACTGCAATAGGCCGGTACTCTTCATCACCCGCTTTATTGGAGCTTTAGAAATGGGGCTAAACCTCGGCATTTTCCATTGAAGCGGGTAGATACCGGATTCCAAAGCAGCATTAAAATTATGGCAAACATGGACACAGAAATGCTTTGTGTTCTATTAGTATGAATAAATACCCCGTAATTTGTCTTTTCTCAATTATCGTGCATGTACAGAAACCGCTCCGTTACAGTTTTAAATATATTATGTATGTGACGAAGACATAGGTAGCTAATTTTTATTCGTTTTCAGTTAAGGACGTCTAAGTAAAATTAAAACTTTTTAACTGACTTTTAAAAAACTCTGTAGTCTTTTAACTTAAGATATGGCACAATACAAAGTTATGGCCAAAGAAGAAAAAAAAACTGTTGTCTGTGTCAATGTCAAATACTTTTGAATAAGATTTATTAAAAAGGTTTTTTTTTTAATTATATCTATGATTTTATGATTTAAGAAAAATTACTTCTTTTTATTTTATTTTATGTACAGTATTTGACAAATATTCTTGCAAATTTTTGTATGTATAAGTAAAACAAAACAACAATATATTTGGTCTGGGTAAACATTTTCAGCACCATCTCTGGATGGTTTAGAACATTAAACAATAAAAATTGACAGTAGGATACGGTGGAGGCATCACTAGAGGTCACATTTTATGCAAATCATATCAAACCTAAGTGTAGACGTTAGGGCCTTTTACAACGACTAATTTTTGCCAGTGACTTATGTGACATAGCAGCTTATAACTCAATTAGTGTTCCCCGCCGCATTGAAGATTTACTAAAAAGTGAAGTCTTTTACAAACCTATTTATAAGTATATTTTAAATACTGTTGAAAAAATTTAGTTAAGTTTAATATTTTTATTTGTTTTCCATGTATGTAAATTTTTATCATATAAGACTTCGACTGAAGGACTTTGTATCCATGGTCATGAATAAATTATAAAAAAAAAAAATGTTTTGTTTTTTATACATGATCAGCTGTTGCCTGACTTTTCTAAGGTCTATAAAATAATACATCTTGTATTAAGTATATTACAAATATATATGTTTTGAGATAAAATCATTTTCATAGCATGCGGATTACAGGTATACAGTTGTGTTTATAGTCATAGTAATTCATTGATAGTGCATTGCTTTTCTATGGACCAAATAATACATTTTCAGTGTTAATAAATTGTGATAACTATAGTCAATCAGTGATCAAGCTACAAGAACTTTACCTTATCAATAAAGATTCCTTATTGTGTTTCATTCTGTGTAGGTATATGTATGTCTGTGATTAGTGGTAGATATTGGGGTGTATGCTCGATGGGTAGATATAAGAATAAATTATCCAATTGTAATTTTACAGTGATTTTATTTATAAAATACCTAACTACCTACTTACACCTATTACTTAGTCAGAATTTAAGTAAATAATAGTATAGGTAAAGTGCATATAACATTAATATAAATTAAACAACAATTATGAGTTAAATGTGTAATTATCAATCAGGTTTTGTCGCTCAGTGACCTACACTCACTCACATATTACTTGTTGATGGTGCCGGTGAGATAAGTAACTCAGGTGATAGATGAACTTCGGGGTGCACTTCAGCTACACCTTGCATTCTGCATATTGTGTAATACTGCAGTTGCAATTATTACTGCCTGTGTAGTTTTTAATGCAAGTCGAATTTTTAAAGAAAGCACAAGAAAACACCTTTTTCAAACTCTGAAACACCTGTGAATAAATACAAAAATGTGAATAAAATGCTAGAAATAATTAGATATGAAGTAGTTGACAAGTTTGTTACCTTTCAATGGGGTAAATATGGGGTTCCTGGTTAGCACATGTGCATCATTATACTGGTGCTCATTTGATGTTGCTGGACTAGCACCGGTGTCATCAAATATGACTTGCTAGGATAGGTACTATCTTCTATGAGCTACCTGTTGCCAAAAACTCCATCTTCACATTGCACTGAAAACAATTTTACTTAATAATTATATATTAAAGAAGTTGTAACTTTAACAGGATAATTAAATAAGTTTTAGGACTAATAAGCTAAAGGAAGGTGTATATATATGCAACATTTTAGCTACTTATGTATTCTTAAAATGTAATTTTGTAAGAATTTGTAATAGTGTTTAGTTACCTTTCAAATAAAAGTGATTGAATATGGTAGCATCATGGGAAGACCTCGGCCACTGAGCTACAACATTCATGAGTCTTTGTTGCATACTGCTTGCATATTGAGGGAACATATGCCCTTTCTATTTCTGAATTCCTGCCCTACAGTAGAACCTGAAAGTATAATACAAATAAGCACATCTTTGGCATGTATCTGAGTAGTCATTGAAAAAAGATTTATAAGTAGGTACCTACTAACTTGGAGACTATATAAGTAGGTACATGTGTACAGTCCAAGGGCATAGAACCGGAGTGCCAAGAGCAGTTGATGGAGAGGAATAACTCCGTGATTACTGGAATGATGGAAAGAAAAAGTTAGCAAGATCGTACCTGTATTTATTTATTTATATATGCTATACACAATACAAAATTACATTTTAGAACTTATTCTAAAAGAAATGAATTGTGTGATCCTGTTGCTTGTTTAGTTTAGGGCATTGCACTTTTCTTACAATATCAACTTAAACACTATTTTACTTATACTAATTTAGTTACTTACATGGCTAAATACTTAATAATATCCTTTAAAAATTGTAAACATTATGTACATAGTTTTATGATAAATATAAATATGTATGAGATCTGTTATCTATGACATTATATTGCGATATTCTTACATACATTATATGTATATAATTTTGTTGCATACTTACAATATATTTATTCTCTATGAGATCAGTTAGGTACTTACATTATTAGGATCTTTAAATGGAATCATCTTGTAGGAATTCATCTATTGAGTAATAACTTTTTTTTATTAGGAGATTTTTTAATTTGGCTTTGAATGTTCTTTCTGAGGGTTCATTTCGGATATCATGTGGGAGTTTATTGTGTATCGTAATGGTCATATATTCTGGGCCTTTTCTGAATAATTCTGTAGTTTGTAGGTTATGTGGAATGTAAACAAGTCTACTCACCGGGAGGATTGCACTGATAGAAATAGTGATACTTCTGTCAGCAGCATTTCCACAGCCTCCTTGGCCGAAATCTATAATATGTAAATTCATGATTATTTCATTCGCCGAAATGGTTTACGCGCACGTAACTCCTTGGACTCTCATGTCGGCAATTGGAGACGAATCAAAGAACCCGGCTTCGTAAAACTCATTGTCCGAATCGTCACTAAACTCCATTTTAAACTTTAATAACAAAATTCACACACGATAATTACAAAAAATTCAAATACGATAGAGTTGTTTTGAACAATCCGTCAACAAAACCCCCGTTTCAGTCGGATAGGCCAAAACCCAATCTGTCAGTCGTTCTAGCTACTGACAGTTACGGATAGCATGATATTGAAATGCGATTATTTCATCTTCTATGAAAATAGTAATCTATGGATAGAAATATTCACTTGAGTCTCGCGACAGACTTGAGTGGAGCCACGAATAGCGCCGAACGCGCCCGACTAATAGCCGAGCGCATCGAGTTGGCTCCGCGATGGTTGATGCGAGCAGATGCGAGCGAAACGGCGAAGCTGTCAATATTGATGTTATTGTTCAAAACAATTATTAAATTAATTGATTATGAATGTTAATAAGATAATAAATAACTCGTTAACAATTATTATTTGTTCTTGTGTAATATTTGCTGACAAACAGTTTATTATTTTATTAAAACTAAAAACCACTTGGAATTGGTTTATTGATTTTCAGACCGGTCCGCGCGTTCGATCAAAATGGTTCGCGCGGTTCCCGTCGCACTTGCAATCGATTTTAATGATTTGTATTATCGTTTCCACACCACTCTATGAAGTAGATAATATTGGCGCGTTTTTTTATAGTGGTATCCCCGATAGGCCTACATCTACTAGTACTGCACTCTCTGAAACTATACAAATAACAATATTAAAACTTGTATCTTTTATTCAAAACAACTTACATGACACAGAGCAGTAATCGTAACTAATTAAAAACTAAACCTTATAATAAACTTAAAAATACATTAAATCAACAACTATATAAACTAGAATATATACAACCTTACAAATAATATACTAAACTGAATTAACTAAAAATATTAATAAAACTAATTAATCAAACAATATGAAACAATAATAAACATTCAACATTCAACAACAAAGGATTTAACACCTGCGCGCAGGTGTTAAATGTGGTGTTTAATCCTCCTTAAGAAGATTTGTGGCTACGAAAATACCAAAATAATTAATGTTGTTATTTGTATAGTTTCAGAGAGTGTAGTAGTAGTGGATGTAGGCCTATCGAGGATACCACTATAAAAAACGCGCCAATATTATCGACTTCTTAGAGTGGTGTGGAAACGATTATACAAATCAATCGCAAGTGCAACGGTCAGCGCGAGCGATTTTGATTGAACGCGCGGACCCGTCCAAAAATCAATAAAATCAATTCCAAGTGGTTTTAGTTTCAATTAAATAATAAACTATTGGTCAGCAAATATTACACAAGGACAAATAATAATTGTTACCAATAATATTGTATTTATTTATTACGCGCGAACCATTTAATAATTAAAATTTATAATCAATTCATTTCATCGTTGTTTTAAACAATTAATATCAATTTTAACAGCTCCGCCGCTATAGCTCGTATCAACCATTGCGGGTCCAACTCGATGCGCTCGGCTATAGTCGGGCGCGATCGGCGCAATTCGTGGCTCCACTCAAGTCTGGCGCGAGACTCAAGTCGCGTCTATCGGCTCAAATTTGGTTGCAAAAGCTATAAAAAAATTCATAATAAATCGAAAAACCAATATTTTGATAATCCTAAAGAGCCAAAAATAGCAAAATGATGTGTAGCACATTTCCTTCAAAGAAAGGTATGTATTATTTCTCCCCATTTCGGAGCTTTAGGGAAATATATGACAAAACAAGGGTTAACTTGAAATTTTTTTTTGGATTCAAGATACAAAATATCGAAATTTCTAAAGATACAATCTCTTTGAAAAACTATACAGAATAACATATATTTTTTCTGACGGTTAATTTATTCTCTCAAGCAGAGTTATAACCTTTCAAAAAGAGGGAATTTGGAGAATCTTGTCGCAATAAATGTATTGCCATCTCGCTCTTCTTGGGAGCTCGTCCTTAACTCGACACCAGAGTACAGAGTTGGCCACTCTCATTCGATGAGAAGAAGAAGTGTTATTAACACGTGCTAGTAGCAATGACGTTTGTGATTAGCGAAACGTTATGTGTGTATCAAATTGATAATGAATTTATTGGTAGAAAAGATAACGACTACTTATAAATATTTTTATGTATATGATTTCTATATACATAGTTCTTCGTCAGCATGCTTATTATCAAAATAAGCACTAATCCGTAAAAAGAGCATCTAAATATATATTTATTTATTTATAATAATGAATAATAATGAAATACGGCATCATAATAAAGTTATTTCCATTACTATTGGTTTAGCAATTGAAGTCTATTTCCAGTACGATATGGGCCCTACGTTTGAAATTAACTTCGTATTGGTAATTTATTAACAATTGTGTTAATTTTTTCTTAAATTGTTTTTTGTAAAATAAAATAAAATAAACTCTTCGAACTTTTTTGAATATACGAGTACATATATATAATTTTGGACGAGTTCAAACACAATATTTTTCTATCATTGCTAATGACATGAACATGGCCCATTAAAAAAGCTATACATACAGTTTAGCGTTGCAGGCATATAAAAACAGCTTCTTTCATTAATTTGTATAATGTCTGCTCTTTTATTACAAACAATTTACGCTCACATTGTTAATTTTTTATTATTATTTTCATTTTGTCGCATTTTAGGGCTATACAAGCTGAAGAACAACTGTTTAAAATTTTTTTGAGCAAAGTCGGGTATTACACTCATGGTAGGTATGTCTTAAGAAGCGTAAGTATTACCTCTGTAATACTTTATTAGATATGCTTTTAAGAAACATCATCGAAATTAAATTATCGATTTTTATGCAAAAATCTAAATTAATTAATTACAAAGGCCAAATATCTTAACGCGATAGAGGTAATTTTACAAACTCACAATACAATTATTTATAAAAAGGTAAGGTAATTTTTCATAAAAAACAGCATCGTACTTTTACGTGCTTTGCATTGCATACCGCGAACGACACGATCGGACTGCTGCGTCGAGTTTAAAATAATACATGTAGGTATTATGATCTTAGTAAAAACAAGAGTAAGCACAAACATGTTGAAAAGTTAGTTTTGCAATTGATCACCAAGACATACATAGTTTCTAAGATAAGATGATCACCACTTTCATGGTGTTAGAAAATATATGATAAGTAGAAAATGTACCTACTAGGCGGAGCGTGGTAACAAGCCGTAAGGCATCGATGATCTCAGTTTCAATATAACATTTTACTTATGACTTAATCGTAAGTAGGTAAGATCTATAGTGATCGTAAAGTAAAGCTGATCGATCATTTTCTAACTTTAGATACATTTATCGACTTTTTGATAAGTTATATATATTATTCATTGTCTTGAGGTTAAGCAAACGTGACAAAAATATCGTACTTACTATGATATAAGATTTGGGCCGAATCGTCTTGTGATTTACATTCGGATATGGCACCGAAATCTATTGTTTCGAATACGTTTTAACTCATTTAAAAAAAAATGAATTAAAATTTGTAGCTAAATTATTGGTTTAAAAAAAAAAGGTATTGTATGACCGTTACAAACTCAGCCAAAAATTACTGGTTTAATGTCTTAAAAATAACAGTCTTTCGACTTGTATGTACCTGTCTGAGCAAGTTGAGCGCTTGCTGGCAGGCGGCGGCGGGTGGGACTACCGCAGTGTGTCGCCGGCGCAATAAGTGCTGTGCAGTGATGCTTCACTGTGGAGGAGTCCTCTCCTGTCCGGTGCAATCTGGGTATGGGACTCAGGACATTATTCCAGCGGTCTGTTTGCTGGACAGGCGCGTTGTGTACTGCTGAGATTTCAAAATTAAGTAATGAACCTTGGGTTTAGGTTAGATGCCGTTACGTCTTCCAGCGTAGGCAGCTCTAGTAGCAGCGCTGCAAGAGCGGTACGGTGATGACCGGTGGTGTGAACGCCGGGCGCCGTGTTATTAGCAGCAATTTCGATTTTACCATGTTTATTATATCTGAAGCATGAAATTTACGAAATATAAGTGTAAGAAAGTCAAAAGTTGTACACTGCTTAAAAATTTTGCTTCATTTTTTTTTGGCAGAATATCTTTTGATATTTCTTATGAATGATCTCTAATAATTCTTTTTTCTGAAAATCTTAAAAGTTTTCTTGTAAAATCGTTTTTTTGTGAGAAATTATCAATTTTCTGACAGTAGGCATTCATTTGAATCCTGTTCGTTACCGACTGTTTTTGGTTCATTAGGATAGTAAAATACATAAATATGTGAAAATATTATTTATTAAGCGAAAGGAAACATGTTTTTTTTTTACATTTTAAATGTAATAATCAGTTTATTAACATAGAAACACACCAGATTTATCTACCTTTCCTGTCCAGTACGTTACTCATAGTATAAAAAGTATCACAAAGTTTATCATAAAATTCACAATACATAATAACCTATTTAAACCGTTTACATAATAACCTATTTAAATGTATTGTATTTTAAGGAGTAAAATGATTTCTTTAAATAATATATAAACGTATTTTAAATATTTATTAATATAATCAACATTTTAGGAACTTTAGTTTAGGGTACAGTCTCATAACAGGAGATGTTCATAACGAACAGGACATTGTAGGGTTAGGTTTACATGACGCTTAAAAGTAGGAAAAACTAAAATAATATAAAAAGCTTGAAACATGAACCGAAATCTTTATCATTATTTTTCATTTGTGTGTTAGTTTGTGTCGTTTTAGATGTTTACGTTGAGTACTTGCATAGTCACAAATATCACATTTAAATGGCCTCTCACCTGTGTGTGTTAGTTTGTGGTTCTTTAAACTATCACTTCGCTTACATTCATAGTCACATACATCACATTTAAACGGGTTTTCACCTGTGTGTGTTAGTTTGTGTCGTTTTAGATGATCATGTTGAGTACTTGCATAGTCACATATATCACATTTAAATGGTCTTTCACCTGTGTGTGTTAGTCTGTGGGTCTTTAAACTACAACTTTGCTTACATTCATAGTCACATACATCACATTTAAACGGGTTTTCACCTGTGTGTGTTAGTTTGTGTCGTTTTAGATGTTCATGTTGAGTACTTGCATAGTCACATATATCACATTTTAATGGTCTTTCACCAGTGTGTGTTAGTTTGTGGGTCTTTAAACTACCACTTCGCTTACATTCATAGTCACATACATCACATTTAAATGGTCTTTCACCAGTGTGTGTTAGTTTGTGGGTCTTTAAATTACCACTTTGCTTACATTCATAGTCACATACATCACATTTATATGGTCTTTCACCGGTGTGTGTTAGTTTGTGTCTCTGGAAATTACTACTATGCTTACATGCATAGTCACATACATCACATTTAAATGGTCTTTCACCGGTGTGTGTTAGTTTGTGGGTCTTTAAACTACCACTTTGCTTACATTCATAGTCACATACATCACATGGTTTTTCATCTGTGTGTCTCAGTATGTGCCTCTTCAAACTTTGTTTATCAGAGCTTTCATAGTTACACATATCACAAACATATGGTGTTTCACCTGTGTGTACCCGGATATGTCGTGCAAAATTAAATGAACGGGTGCTTTGATAGTCACACATTAAACATTGAAATATCTTCTTTTTCTTCATAGTTTTGTTACTGGGTGCCACTTTTCTCTTAGTCAGTGACATGGAACACAGATACCTATGGAATAAGTAACAATCTCGGATGCTTGGTCCGAGGTAACAATACCTATTATTACTATGATTACGGAGATCAGTAAGTAGGTAGTGAGTTTTCGGGTGAATTATTATTCCCAGGAACAAAACATTACCATTTTTATTCACAGAAAAATATCCTCGTAAGACCGAAGATAAATTTTGCCGAGTTCAAAGTAGCACCGAATGTACCTTTAGAAGAACTAATATTTTAAAGTCTGTAACGCCGAGCACTTTAGGTAAAGATTTTTGTATGTTAGGCCTGTTCACACGCAGCGAAGTAAGGTGGCGAGTTAACTTGCGTCACGGATTGTGTTAAGTTCATCACACGTGTGAACAGCAAACGCAAGTTAAGTAGCAACTTGTGAAATAAGTACAGTAGGATAGACCGCGGTTCTATTTTCCGGCAAGTTCAAGTGATAAGTCGCCCCTCCCTCGCGTCTCCTTCACCCCGTCAACTTAACTTGCCAGTGTTTAGACCTTGTGGACGGATTAAAATATAGTTTAGTTAAGCAACCTTGGAAGTGACAACTGTTTTTTTTATTGTTTCGCTTCGCTATTCTTGTGATGTTTTGTTTGCAGTTTGAGACACTGATTTTCATCTACCTAGTCTGTGCTGATTAAAAATTAAGTGGAATGAAAACACAACTTATGCGTTTGTTAATACATTTATATATTACCTACAATATATTATATTACCTACATTTATACATTTCAATGTTTCTTTTACAATGTCTTGCAATTGAGGGAGTACCTGCGTTTCTTCGTCCATAATTTGCTTTTCTACGCCCAGGAACAATGAAGAGATAGGTTGAACAACATAGGTACCCTAGAGAAATTAACCACTAAGGTAAAGGAACCAATCATGGACAGTGCACCAATCATAAACATTTTTGAATTTTGCCGCTTATAATAAGGAAACGCTAATATTTTATTAGAAACGGCAACACTTTTTGTAATCTATGTACATTTAAGTAGACGTCAGTTTAACTTTGACAGCTAACGGCCATTTTGCTCCGCCACCATAGTGATGCAAAATAAAACTGTTGTATCGAAATTGAAAAAACCCGAAAATCTTAGAAGGATCGTGTTGCAGGTATGTTTTTATTATTTATATTTGAAAGAAGTATCCAATGGTTTTGTGATTTGTGTTATTATTTCGTGCTTTTATGATAATTTATGTATTCAAACAAAACATAACCTCAACCGAAAAACAATTAGGTATTGGTTAAATATACCAGTGTTTATAACTGGATTTAAATAAAGGTGTATACCCAATAATGGACATTTTTGTCCATGATTGGATTTTGTTTTTAAAGTATACAACTCGTGTTTACTGCCTTAGCAAAGCCAGACTCTTAGTTTGATCTATATCGCACTACTTTATTTTAAACCTATCCAGTAATGGACAGTAGTGTCCATTACTGGTTGTCCATAACTGGTTTGATTGTTTTGTTGTAGATATGGCCCCAAAACGAGATTACACAAAGGAGCAGATGGCGAAAGCATTTGAAGAAGTTCAGCGAGGGGAGAAAGTTTCTGTAGCTGCTTCAAAATATAGCGTTCCACGAATAACACTTCGAAATAAGGTAATGGGCATAAGTCCAATGGAATGCAGTTTAGGTCCGCCTACTGTTCTGTCGCAAGAAGAAGAAAAACTACTCGTTACATGGATACTATTCATGGCAGAACACCATTTCCCTATTACAAAAGACCATCTTTTGGACAGCGTCCAGAAAATAATAGCGGACAAACAAATTGATCAATGCCCTTTCACGAATAATCGACCAGGCAAAAAGTGGTATGCATCATTTTTAAAAAGGCACCCAAAAGTATCGGAAAGAACAGCGCAAAATTTAACTAAGGCCAGAGAAGCAGTTACAGAAAAAGAAATAAATGATTGGTTTAAAATAAACAAAGAATACTTAGAAGGGAAAAAATTGTTGATAGCGTTAAATGATCCCACTCGTATATTCAATTGTGATGAAAGTGCTTTTTTCCTTCAACCAAAAGCTGGGCGTGTATTGGTACGCAGAGGGGAAAAAAACATTTATAGTGCAGCTGGAGATGAAAAAGAAAATTTGACGGTACTAATCACTGCCAATGCTGCTGGCACATTAGCTCCACCGATGATTGTGTATCCATATGAACGCATTCCAAAACACGTTGGAGACAAAATCCCTGGGCATTTTGCTATTGGAAAGTCTGATTCTGGGTGGATGACCGCTAAAACATTTTATGAATACGTGGCAAACGTTTTTAATCCCTGGTTGGACAAGAACAAAATACCAAAACCTATTTTGTTGTTTGTCGATGGACACAGATCTCATATGACTTTGCATCTCTCAGAATTGTGTAAGGATAAAGGCATCGAAATTATAGCCCTCTACCCAAACTCCACACATTTGCTCCAGCCTATGGACGTTGCCGTTTTTCGTCCTTTAAAAGGATTATGGAAAAACCAGGTAGCAACGTGGAAATTTGAAAATCCCGGGCAACGATTACAAAAAGAAAACTTCGCTCCGAATTTTGAGGCTGCATTACAAAAAATGTCAACGGATGTTATCAAAAATGGATTCCGCAAGAGCGGGCTCTATCCTTACGGCCCAGAATATGTTGACATGGGTAAAATTAGCTCACAAAACCGCACCAATTTTCAGGTTGAAAAAGAAAATTTACAGGTAGCAGAAAAGAAAAACTTCATAAAAATCTTGGAGAAAGAAATACAAGATGTATATTCATCTGTGAAATTGAATTTATTCAAAGAGCTATTTTACTTGCCAAGAGCTGAAGTAGAAAATATGTTGGCACCCGAAGATGAATCCCTTTTTGTTATCTGGGCTAAGAACAAAAGCATTGCGGCAGACGCGGATACTATTTCCGGAAACACCTCTGTTCAGCCAGAGTTGCTACAAGATGATTCCGTTCCGGATGCTAACTTAGCACCACCTGAAAAGTCTTCATTGACGCAAGAATATCCACAATCACGTTCAGGAGCCTCAGCAAACATTCCTGGAAACATCTCTACACAGTGTAAATACCCTGAGTCGCAGCATGAAGATTCCGTTTCTGATGTTGGTTCAGCACCATCCAAAGATTCGCAAGAAAATCCACAATCCAGCGTAAATACCCCTGGAAATATCTCTTCAAAATCTGAACAGCCAGAAATGCTACAAGAAATTTCTGTTTCTAATGGTGATCCAACACCAATCAACAATGTTTTGAACTCGCTTGTGAATTCAACACCTCAAAAAACTTCATCTTCTGTAATAATGCCAGTTGGTATAGAAGTTCCATCACCTTTCAAGCGAGCCTTACTCTGGCCAGAACCCGACAGTAAAAAAAGACGTACCAAGGAGCAATTACCATCTGCAATTACTGGGGATGCCTGGAGAGCTATAATGGCAAAAAAAGAAGCTGAAAAAGTACAAAAACAAGAAGAGAAAGAACGCCGCAAACAGGAAAGACAAGAGAAAAAAATTCAGAGAGAAAAGATGATTGAAGAAAAGATGAAGACGAAGAAAAAAGGCAAAAATAAGACACAATCCAAATTAAAACAAAAGAAGAAAAACCCAATGCCAACGTCATCTACTGATGATTCAAATTCTGAGATAGAGTATGGTGACAGTGAATACGATGTACAAGACGATTTGGAAGAAGAAGAAGATTATGAATTTAATCATAGACAGCTAACAGCGCTGAAAAATAATATTGAAAAAGGTATTCGTAAAATAAACGTATCCGAATCTGAATCCGAAGAAAATAATTTACCACTAAAGGAACTAGCAAAAAAGCAGCCGAAAAAAGATAGTTATGTTATTATTAATTATGAAGGAGAATATTTTCCAGGAGTAGTAAAAAATATCGATGGTAAACAATACGAAATCAGCACTATGGTACTATCTAAAGGCAATTCATTTCGGTGGCCTGAAAATCCGGATCAAATTTGGTATAATCAGGAAGCCATAGTCGAGAATATTGGAATTCCTGTCCTGATTAATAAAAGAGGCTTTTACAAAGTTAAAGAGATGGAGAAATATTTAACTTTTGTGTCACTTTAAATAGTTATTGTTAAAATTTTAAGTAATACATAAAACAAGCTTTGCTTTAAACATTTGGAGACTGATTTTTGTTTGATTATTACTTATAATAATTGTTTGAGAAATTGAAACTGATTAAATAGTCACTGTTTCACTTTAAATAATGTAACGTTTTGAATGTGTTTTTTAAATTTTGTAAGTTTTTACATGAGATTTGAGTTGATTTATTAGTAATAAATGAATATGAATAACTTTTATGACTTTTTTTAATTAAAATTCTATCTATATATGGTGTTTTATGTCCATTTTATATGTTCCTTTTACCAATACTGCAATACCTATACATTTGGCATTTAAGACTAAGTACTTTAGATGATTTTAAATAATAATTTATGTAGCTATAAATTAGTCCATGTTTAGGTGTCCAAAATTAGGTGCCGTCCATATTAAGTGTCCATTATTGGATACCGTTTATAACTGAGTGTCCAACATTGAAATTTAGCTGTCCATATAAGGAAACTCAAATAGGGTCTACTTATTCTTGAATAAATATGTTTTAAGTTATAATACCCTGAATAAAGTATTTTTAAACTGTTATCCAAAGACTATTCATTCAAAATTACCTTTATTCGAGTCTAACATAGTAACTTATCCCAAATTACAAGATACAAACGAAAAGAATATTCTTACATTGTCCATGATTGGTTCCTTTACCTTACGTTTACGGTTTAATTCAATATATTTTTTTAGTCTATTAAGATTTCTCGTATAAAATGTCGGTGCTCAATGAAACAGTTGAGTAACACGTTCAGTAGTTGCTAAAACGAAAGTTCCAATTGTGTTCCGGGGCTACATAGATAGCTGGCCTGTACGTCGGTGAAGTCTTGAGAAATGGAAATCAGTATTCGGAGAAAGTAGGTACCAGAGTAGTTTTCAGTTTATCGGAATTACAATCAATCAAATGAAACCAAACATGAGTTTTTGTATGAATATTATATCCATTATTAAAGGCATTGTCATAATCAATGCCAATTTGCTGAATATAATTGACAACTACATACATATGATGTATGTTACTTTATCTTTGGCTACTCACAACTTAACTTATTCCCGTGTGGACGCAACTTCCTATATCAACTCATTAATTAGAACATGACGCAAGTTAACTCGTTACTGTACTTCGCTGCGTGTGAACAGGCCTTAAAGGCCTGTTCACACGCAGCGAAGTAAGGTGGCGAGTTAACTTGCGTCATGGATTGTGTTAAGTTCATCACACGTGTGAACAGCAAACGCAAGTTAAGTAGCAACTTGTCAAATAAGTACAGTAGGATAGACCGCGGTTCTATTTTCCGGCAAGTTCAAGTGATAAGTCGCCCCTCCCTCGCGTCTCCTTCACCCCGTCAACTTAACTTGCCAGTGTTTAGACCGTGTGGACGGATTAAAATATAGTTTAGTTAAGCAACCTTGGAAGTGACAACTGTTTTTTTTATTGTTTCGCTTCGCTATTCTTGTGATGTTTTGTTTGCAGTTTGAGACACTGATTTTCATCTACCTAGTCTGTGCTGATTAAAAATTAAGTGGAATGAAAACACAACTTATGCGTTTGTTAATACATTTATATATTACAATATATTATATTACCTACATTTATACATTTCAATGTTTCTTTTACAATGTCTTGCAATTGAGGGAGTACCTGCGTTTCTTCGTCCATAATTTGCTTTTCTACGCCCAGGAACAATGAAGAGATAGGTTGAACAACATAGGTACCCTAGAGAAATTAACCACTACGTTTACGGTTTAATTCAATATATTTTTTTAGTCTATTAAGATTTCTCGTATAAAATGTCGGTGCTCAATGAAACAGTTGAGTAACACGTTCAGTAGTTGCTAAAACGAAAGTTCCAATTGTGTTCCGGGGCTACATAGATAGCTGGCCTGTACGTCGGTGAAGTCTTGAGAAATGGAAATCAGTATTCGGAGAAAGTAGGTACCAGAGTAGTTTTCAGTTTATCGGAATTACAATCAATCAAATGAAACCAAACATGAGTTTTTGTATGAATATTATATCCATTATTAAAGGCATTGTCATAATCAATGCCAATTTGCTGAATATAATTGACAACTACATATGATGTATGTTACTTTATCTTTGGCTACTCACAACTTAACTTATTCCCGTGTGGACGCAACTTCCTATATCAACTCATTAATTAGAACATGACGCAAGTTAACTCGTTACTGTACTTCGCTGCGTGTGAACAGGCCTTAAGGTTCATAAAATAATACATCTTGTAATTCTTGTATTAAGTATATTACAAATATACTTATATGTTTTGAGATAAAATCATTTTCATAGCATGCGGATTACAGGCATACAGTTGTGTTTATAGTCATAGTAATTCATTGATAGTGCATTGCTTTTCTATGGACCAAATAATACATTTTCAGTGTTAATAAATTGTGATAACTATAGTCAATCAGTGATTAAGCTACAAGAACTTTACCTTATCAATAAAGATTCCTTATTGTGTTTCATTCTGTGTAGGTATATGTATGTCTGTGATTAGTGGTAGATATTGGGGATAATACATTTTCAGTGTTAATAAATTGTGATAACTATAGTCAATCAGTGATTAAGCTACAAGAACTTTACCTTATCAATAAAGATTCCTTATTGTGTTTCATTCTGTGTAGGTATATGTATGTCTGTGATTAGTGGTAGATATTGGGGTGTATGCTCGATGGGTAGATATAAGAATAAATTATCCAATTGTAATTTTACAGTGATTTTATTTATAAAATACCTAACTACCTACTTACACCTATTACTTAGGTCAGAATTTAAGTAAATAATAGTATAGGTAAAGTGCATATAACATTAATATAAATTAAACAACAATTATGAGTTAAATGTGTAATTATCAATCAGGTTTTGTCACTCAGAGTGACCTACACTCACTCACATATTACTTGTTGATGGTGCCGGTGAGATAAGTAACTCAGGTGATAGATGAACTTCGGGGTGCACTTCAGCTACACCTTGCATTCTGCATATATTGTGTAATACTGCAGTTGCAATTATTACTGCCTGTGTAGTTTTTAATGCAAGTCGAATTTTTAAAGAAAGCACAGGAAAACACCTTTTCCAAACTCTGAAACACCTGTGAATAAATACAAAATGTGAATAAAATGCTAGAAATAATTAGATATGAAGTAGTTGACAAGTTTGTTACCTTTCAATGGGGTTCCTGGTTAGCACATGTGCATCATTATACTGGTGCTCATTTGATGTTGCTGGACTAGCACCGGTGTCATCAAATATGACTTGCTAGGATAGGTACTATCTTCTATGAGCCACCTGTTGCCAAAAACTCCATCTTCACATTGCACTGAAAACAATTTTACTTAATAATTATATATTAAAGAAGTTGTAACTTTAACAGGATAATTAAATAAGTTTTAGGACTAATAAGCTACAGGAAGGTGTATATATGCAACATTTTAGCTACTTATGTATTTTTAAAATGTAATTTTGTAAGAATTTGTAATAGTATTTAGTTACCTTTCAAATAAAAGTTATTGAATATGGTAGCATCATGGGAAGACCTCGGCCACCGAGCTACAACATTCATGAGTCTTTGTTGCATACTGCTTGCATATTGAGGGAACATATGCCCTTTCTATTTCTGAATTCCTGCCTTACAGTAGAACCTGAAAAGTATATTACAAATAAGCACATCTTTGGCATGTATCTGAGTAGTCATTGATAAAAAAGTTAACTTGGAGACTGTATAAGTAGGTACATGTGTACAGTCCAAGGGCATAGAACCGGAGTGCCAAGAGCAGTTGGTGGAGAGGAATAACTCCGTGATTACTGGAATGATGGAAAGAAAAAGTTAGCAAGATCGTACCTGTAGTTTGTAGGTTATGTGGAATGTAAACAAGTCAACTCACCGGGAGGATTGCACTGATAGAAATGGTGATATTTCTGTCAGCAGCATTTCCACAGCCTCCTTGGCCGAAATCTATATGTAAATTCATGATTATTTAATTCGGCGAAATGGTTTAGGTACGCGCACGTAACTCCTTGGACTCTCATGTCGGCAATTGGAGACGAATCAAAGAACCCGGCTTCGTAAAACTCATTGTCTGAATCGTCACTAAACTCCATTTTAAACTTTAATAACAAAATTCACACACGATAATTACAAAAAATTCAAATACGATAGAGTTCTTTTGAACAATCCGTCAACAAAACCCCCGTTTCAGTCGGATAGGCCAAAACCCAATCTGTCAGTCGTTCTAGCTACTGACAGTTACGGATAGCATGCTAGTGAAATGCAATTATTTCATCTTCTATGAAAATAGTAATCTATGGATAGAAATATTCCCTCCGAGCCCTCTGACAGATAGTTAGGCATGACGGACAGATAAGCCGTATCTATCCATGGTTATTGAAACGCAAATAAGCAAAAATAGTTACTATTGGTAGGATATTTAATCTGAGATTGAAGATAGGTAGGTTATTGCAAACGGCCGTAAGTAAATCCCTGAACTAACCCTGGTTTCTGAGCAAGAATCATGAATTTTATTATATTACTTAGAACTTTCGAACAAACAACACCAGTAATGTAAGTAACTATAGCACGTAAAAACATAAATTTGTGTGAAATAGTAATGACCTTGAATCTACCGGCACGCCAAAAACTCGTTAATTTACGCGCGTTTTCCTTTTATCGGAAATGTAAATAGGTATTAGGTACATATAAACATACATTATTTAAAGTCAGAATATAGTGTAACAAGGTTTTTTTAACAAGTGATGAAATAGCGTAAGTTGATAATTACTGAAACAAAAGTTGAAAGTTTGCAGAAATGGCGCCAAGTGGCAGTCGGTCGGCGAGGCAGAGTCGAGGCAGAGGGCGCGGGCGCGGAGTATCTCGTGTCGGAGTATCGGCTGCATCATCATCAGGTAGGTAATCATCATCTTCATCCACTGCATAAAGGCATCTTCTATTATACTACAGTATGATATTTAACTTATCTACACCGTCTACACTACCTAGTTCCAACATGCTTCAATTAACTATTGCCCTATACTTAATGATTACAATACATTGTGATAAACTAGCCGTGTTGATACCAGCTTTGCCCAGCCAGGATAATAAAGGACTATGTGTATATCCAGAGTAATGTACTGCCATGATTCATTTCATCTAAATCAGTTCAGTTGTTTATGTTTTAAAAGGAACGAGAACATACCAAATATATGTGATGTGATGAAAGTAATATACTTAACCCAATATATCATTACATCAGTGAAAATAATAAGTGTAAATTTGTATGTAGCACAAAAAGGAAGTTTTCACAATATTTTACCGAGTCAAATTAAGTAATTTTATTAGTAGATATAAAATTAGAAGTGGATTTTATTAAGATAATAATGGCAAACAACAATGATAATTATAAAAAAACCATATGACCTTTTGTCCTGAGGGGGCTTATGCAACTTGGAAATGTGTGTACTGCACAATGTTTGTGACTGAAGTGGTGGCTGACTCACTGAGTGCTGTTTATGTAGCCCGAGCTGGCCACACTGTGACCCACTCGTGTACACATCACTTCACTGCCCATATATTAAACAAGTTTGAGAACCTAACCACATCATTTAAATGTATCGCTTTTGCCAGTACAGTTTCTCTAGCTGTTCAGAAAATACTCTATTTTCTTAATAATAATTTCTAATAATATAATAATTGATTATAAAATAAATGTGGTCCCTAGTCATCCAATAAATTGTCTAAGAGGCTGCATGTAAGTAAGTTATTCAACTTTTTACTGTCTGGACTAATTTATATTTATATGATAGTGTGATGATTATGCTGAAATCCCTCCATATTTGATTCTGTGACTGTTAATTTTCCTGGAAGAGACCCAACTATATAACTAAATGAGATAAAACCACCTAATTATGCTTCATTAAGTTTGAGTGTTAGCTTGCAGTAAGTGTTCATTTAAATATCTGGGATATTGTTAACTTCCATGACAAAATCATTTTGAATTTTCTGATGGTTAACATATTTTTTTCTGGTATTTTTTGTAGTACATATTTTAAAAGTAAAAGATGAATATAGAAGTGGTACTTTCTTATTGCTTTTAGCATTAAGGCCGCCACTTGTACCATTAGAGTAGTTTTTAAACTAAATTTTATTTTGTTGTGTTGTATATTTCCTCGTATGTATTGTTTCAGTGAGCACCAAGGCAGTGTCTCGGGGCGGAGTGCGCGGCCGCCGCGCTCGCAGCAGGGCTCAAGGCAGATCCAGTATGTTTCCCTTACTAAAAGTTACACAGTTTGTTTGTTCCACGTTCACATAGCAGTGGAGTGACTGATCATCGGGATTTTTGGTATTGTGATAGTAGGTACCTGTTGCTTCTGTTTATTATACAGAACAGAAATAACTCGATGAAGCCGTAGGTATCCTCTAGGGTCTGAGTATTAACTAACATGACTAAAATATATTCATCTTATAGGTGAGAGTTATTCTACTGCCACAAAATTAATATGTTAGTTAAAAATTTCACACTTTGAGTTTTCATTTTTGTCAGCAGAAGTTGCCTGCTTGGCAAAGGCCTCCCCTATTGTTTTCCACTCATCTCTCTCTCGCCTTCCTCATCCAATCAGGACCACAGACTTCTTGGAACACATCCCTCCACCTCTTTCTTGGTCTCCCCGGGTTTCTGGCTCTATCCAAGGGTATCCATTCTGTGGCTCTCTTTGTCCACCTGCTGTTGTTTAGTCTACATAAGTGACCTGCCCACTGGAATTTAAGTAGCCGTGTCCTTACAGTCACATCAGATACTTTTGTTTTGCGTCGTATGGTTTTGTTTTCTATTCGATCTGATAGCTTTATACCGAGCATGCTACGTTCCATTTTTCTTTGGCAGATGGCAATCTTTTCTTTTTCTTTTTTCCGAAGTGACCATGTTTGACAGCCGTAGGTTATGCAAGGTAATTTAGCAATTTCGTAAAGTTTTCTTTTTATATCTACTTTAATTTCCTTGTTCTTCATGATCTCTTTAAAACTCCAGTACTTCTTCCAAGCTAGGGTGACTCTTCTGTTGATTTCTTTTTCAGTGCAATCCTTAAAAGATACTAGAGCTCCCAGGTATACATACTCTTCCACGTAGTCGATCGTTGTACCATTCACTGAGATGGGAACTTGTTCTCTGTTTGTCAATATTTTAGTTTTTGTGGCATTCATCTCCAGGCCCACTTTGAGACTTTCATAGGACAGCTCTCTCATCATATCTTCCAAATCTGGCGCGTCTTCTGAGAACAATATTATATTATATCGTCCGCGAACTTTCACGATACTCCCCATTTACTCTTATACCTCTACCTTCCCATTGTAGCGATTTGAACACTGTCTCTAGCACGGCCGAGAAAATTTTTGGTGAGACTGGATCGCCCTGTCTGACTCCTTTTTGGATTGGAAATTCCATACCATCGCGTTCTAAACGCACTTTGACTCTACATTTTGAATATATATCTTTTATTATGTTTATATATTTCTTGTTCACGCCTTGCTGTTCTAGAGCTCTCCATATCGTGTCGTGTAGTAGAAAATCAAATGCTTTTTTGTAGTCTATAAAGCACATGTACACAGGTATTCCATATTCGTTAGATTTTTCGATTACCTGCGTTACCACCTGTACGTGATCCATGGTAGAAAAATGTTTTCTAAAACCAGCTTGTTCTCTAGGTTGTTTCACATCTAAAATTGTTGTTATCCTGCTGAGCAGTATTTTCGAGAATATTTTGTATACGTTCGTCATAATACTTATTGGTCTGTAGTTTCCGAGGTCGTCTCTATCTCCTTTTTTGTGTATCAATGTAATAGTTGATTTTGACCATTCATCGGGTGTTGACTCTACCTCAAGTATTTTATCGAAAATTAGTTTTACAGACAGATATATAATATGTAGACTTAATAAAGAAATCTAATTTGGTCTTCTTCTCAGAAAAGGCAATGAGGACAGCAATCAAACTACCTGGCATGTCCCCCCGCTGCGACAGCGAGCCCATGTCACTGGACGAGTGTGCCTCGGAGACCGGCTCTCATGATGACGAGGATATGGAGCTGCACTACTCCGATGGGTCTGCTTCAGGGCTTCGCTCTGGATCAGCTTCTAATGAGGCTTATATAGGTAGGTCACAAAATAAAACGCAGAAGTGCAACTCCTATATATTAACTTATTATATATATTATTAAGTTTATAAGTGTGTATGTGTGTTCCTTCATTTGAACACATATTCATTTGAATGAATTTGTTATGAAGATAGTACAAGTATAAGTACTCTGAATTGAGACATAGGCTACTTTAGTTATAAATTTTCAAATTTTAGTTAATCAAGTTACATTATTGTAGAAAGCACACCGGGCATGGCGGATCGTGCTTGTATGTAAGAGACGGTGTAAAAGCTGTCGAATGCGTAGAATATGTAGGATTGTCTACAGAACTATGTTGCGAAATATCAGCAATAGAACTTCTTACTTACAACATTATTGTGTTGTTTATATATAGGACGAATCTAGTGACGGCGAGTAGTTTCTTAAAATGTCTCGAACCTCTACTTGAACGAGCCACTTCAACAGGTAGAGAAATTATGGTAATTGGTGATACCAACATAAATTGGCTAGAATCTTCTTGCATAAACCAGAATCACCTCTCTGATATATTATCGGCTAACAATTTTACAAACCTTGTGGAGTTTCCGACGCGAGTGTGTGCTACTACCGCGACGTGCCTCGACCATGTATACAGTAACAGGGAGGCGGGGCTGGACTCGGTGAGCGCGGTGGACACCTCGCGCGACACGAGTGTGTGCTACTACCGCGACGTGCCTCGACCATGTATACAGTAACAGGGAGGCGGGGCTGGACTCGGTGAGCGCGGTGGACACCTCGCGCGACACGAGTGTGTGCTACTACCGCGACGTGCCTCGACCATGTATACAGTAACAGGGAGGCGGGGCTGGACTCGGTGAGCGCGGTGGACACCTCGCGCGACACGAGTGTGTGCTACTACCGCGACGTGCCTCGACCATGTATACAGTAACAGGGAGGCGGGGCTGGACTCGGTGAGCGCGGTGG
Source organism: Macaria liturata (assembly GCA_964023185.1). Classification (NCBI taxonomy): domain Eukaryota; kingdom Metazoa; phylum Arthropoda; class Insecta; order Lepidoptera; family Geometridae; genus Macaria; species Macaria liturata. The sequence continues at coordinate 681,349 of OZ026830.1, forward strand.
ACACCTCGCGCGACACGAGTGTGTGCTACTACCGCGACGTGCCTCGACCATGTATACAGTAACAGGGAGGCGGGGCTGGACTCGGTGAGCGCGGTGGACACCTCGCGCGACACGCCTGACGACCCGCTCAGCGATCACCTGGCGGTGCGCACCGAACTCTTCTGCCGGCCGAAACAGCCTCCGCCACGCTCTGTTTTGGCGAGAGATTTTTCACAAGCCAGTCGATTAAACTTCACGTCAGCTGTCAATAGTGTGGATTGGCAGTTAATATTTGATAAACATTTACACTCCCCGCACAATTTAGCTACGGCTACGATAAATGTTTTAAAGTCAACGTTTCATACATGCTTTCCGCTAAAACGAAAGAACACAAGGAAATCGTCTTGGGTGAGTGACGAAGTCTTTAATCTTAGGTATTTGCTGTATGAAACGATTAACCTCGCTGGAAAGTTTCCAGATAACGATCACCTCTTAGCATTTCACGATAACCTATGTTCGCTTTATGACAAAGCTTTAAGCGAACGCAAAACTTCCTACTACGCTAATAAAGTTTTGGAAAGCAATAGTAAGTCAAAAGCGATATGCCAAATTGTGAATGCAGAAAGAGGTGTGAAGAAGAGTTCGGTTGTTGGATTTGCTGATGTGGTCAAGGATCCACTTGGGAATATTTTTCCTTCCAAGAAGGCAGCAGCAAATGAGATGAACTCTAGATTTGCGGGTGCGGCGGCAGCGTGCGGGGCGCCGCGCGCCTCACTGACACTAGTCAGAGCCGCGCTCGAAACTGCGCGCGCGCCGTCTGCCACCAGCATGAGACTGGTACCGTTTACAGCTGATGAGGTCTATCGAATAATAAATCGTATACCTAAAAAACCTACTAAGGATATATACGATATATCGATGGAGCTCATCGGCCTTGTGAAAGCGGAGCTGGCGCCACTGTTAGCTGAGCTGTACAATCGATGTATGCGTGCGGGGACGTACCCGGGTGCGATGAAGTTAAGTAAGATATCACCGTTATTTAAAGGTAAGGGAAAGAGAGACGACCTGGATTCATACAGGCCTGTATCTATTATACCAGCGGTCTCTAAAATTTTTGAAAATGGACTTAGTTCGAGGTTAACGACCTACCTGACAAATACCGAAGCTCTATCTCAGAGACAATTCGCTTACCGTGCGGGCCGCTCCACTACTGATCTCAGTCGTGAGGTAGTCAAGCGTGTGCTGGGCGCCTGCGACCGGAAGCTGCGAGTCGCTGTGCTATGCTGTGATTTATCCCGCGCATTCGACGTCGCGGACCACAGTGTGCTCGCTGCTAAACTAGCGCATTATGGCATAATTGGTCCAGCACATGCTCTACTTACAGACCTACTTCATGACAGATCGCAGGTTGTTGTAGGAGATGGCGGTGAAATTCGATCGGAACCAATAGAGACTGTCATGGGAGTAGCCCAAGGATCTTCAGTATCAAATATCCTCTTTTCTCTACTGTTAAATGACTTGCCTGACTTCATCGTATCCGGGGAGACGTTCATGTACGCAGATGATGTAGCTGCCATAGTAACTGCTAAGACTGATATCGAACTACAAACCCATTTGAACCAAACCGCTAATGAAATGGCGATATGGTTCCGTCAAAACGGACTAGCGCTCAATATAAAAAAGACGCATTTCATCAACTTTTCATTATCAGGACGAACACAGAAGAAACTGACAGTGATTATAAATGGAAACACTATAGGTGAAGTAGAGTCTAGCACGTTTCTAGGTTTTGAATTAGATCGCGGCTTGACTTGGTCGTGTCACATTGACAAGCTCTGCGCGAGGCTAGGCAGTGCGTGCTTTGCCTTGGGCAGATTGGCTAGAGTTGTCTCCGCTGACGTAGTGCGAACGTGCTATTTTGCTACTGTGCATTCGGTCCTCCAATATGGAGCCGAACTCTGGGGGCACGCTGCCGACAGGCTGCGTGCCTTCAGAATGCAGAAACGGGCAATACGGGCTATAGCTCAAGTGTCACGTCGCACGTCGGCGAGACCTCTCTTTAAATCGCTCGGGATTCTTACGCTGCCTTCACTGGTTTTATACCAGTGGGCTATTTACGTGAGATACAATCTGGGCATGTTTGAGACGCGCGGAGAGCTGTACTCGGGTGACAAGGAGCTCCGTCACGCGGCCATGCTGGCCACGCAGCATGTGCGCCTCGTTCGCGCCGGGAACTCCACACATGTTAAAGGTCCGGAGGTGTACAACTGCCTCCCGACTGATATCAATAATGTCTTAAGCGATAGCGTATTTAAAATTAAACTGAAGAAGTGGCTCGTTCAACAAACTTTTTATACTATTGACGAGTTTTTTTCTATTTACAAGAAGTCCTACCTAAATATAAATGGTAGGAATTATGTAAAATAATTATATAAGTTATATTTAAATGAATGACATGTAATTGTAAAACATTACCAATAAATTGTTTTATCTGTTTTATCTGTTTTTATGCTGATCTGAAAGAAGAAAACAAAGAAAACTTACTTCCCAATAAGTGTGAGTATGAAGAAACTCCAGTTGCCCGTAAAGAAGGAGCCAAGGACACACTTGTACATAATGAAGCCCGTGTGGAGACAATAGAACTGAAGGAAGAAGTTAAGGAAGAATCACTTATACATAATGAAGCCCGGGTGGACACAATAGAACTGAAGGAAGAAGTTAAGGAAGAATCACTTATACATAATGAAGCCCGGGTGGACACAATAAAACTGAAGGAAGAAGTTAAGGAAGAATCACTTGTACATAATGAAGCCCGAGTGGACACAATAGAACTGAAGGAAGACGTTAAGGAAGAATCACTTGACCAGAAGGAAGAATCCATGGATGCAGATGATGTAGGTGAGTTATGTTTGATTTCAATGGTATTGTTACGAAGAAAGGAACTGTTTTTAAGAAAAAAACAAAACACAATGCCTTAATTTTATGCCAGCAAGTCTTGGCCATGTTCCAATATAGCTCTTAGCAGGCTCTTATAAAATCCCGGCTGTTCTTATTTTACATTTAGCGTACTCTGGTCAGGATATATCACATCATGTGATTCGTGCCACGGGCTACTTATTAATCAATCATACAGTAATTGTACACATATACATACTAAGTTTAAGATTTTAAATTTTATATTAAGTTTTAGATTTTAAAATATTTAGTTTTAGTTTTAGCTAAGCCCTGTATATATTCCCTAGTTAACAGGAAAAATGTAAAAAATACATTTATGCTAATAATGGAATTGAATAAAATATACATGATACAAAAATTTTGAAGCCTCTGGCTTCCGAACTAGGAAATAATCTGTGTCTCGGAAACCCGATGTTCTTCTTCTTATCGAATGAGAGTGGCCAAATCTAATGTCTAGAGTTTATCAAGCCGCCTTAAGGGCCTCCATGGCTATACGACTGCCTTGCTATGACAAACAGCTGGGACCTACAATTTAACGTGTCCACGGAAGCGCCCAAAATGGTATGCCACTTTTCGGTCATCCATCCAAGGACTGAGGCCGTGAGGTGCTGGCGCTGTCGGGCGAGCTGATTGTGTGTGTGTGGTTGCAGTGTCGGTGCTCGGCAGCGAGGTGCCGGCGCTGTCGGGCGAGCTGATTGTTTGTGTGTGGTTGCAGTGTCGGTGCTCGGCAGCGAGGTGCCGGCGCTGTCGGGCGAGCTGCTTGTGTGTGTGTGTGGTTGCAGTGTCGGTGCTCGGCAGCGAGGTGCCGGCGCTGTCGGGCGAGCTGATTGTGTGTGTGTGGTTTCAGTGTCGGTGCTCGGCAGCGAGGTGCCGGTTCGGTCGGGCGAGCTGATTGTGTGTGTGTAGTTGCAGTGTCGGTGCTCGGTAGCAAGGTGCCGGCGCTGTCGGGCGAGCTGATTGTGTGTGTGTGGTTGCAGTGTCGGTGCTCGGCAGCGAGGAGCCGGCGCTGTCGGGCGAGCTGATTGTGTGTGTGTGGTTGCAGTGTCGGTACTCGGCAGCGAGGTGCCGGCGCTGTAGGGCGAGCTGATTGTGTGTGTGTGGTTGCAGTGTCGGTGCTCGGCAGCGAGATGCCGGCGCTTTCGGGCGAGCTGATTGTGTGTGTGTGGTTGCAGTGTCGGTGCTCGGCAGCGAGGTGCCGGCGCTGTCGGACGAGCTGCTGCGGCGCCTACGCGGGCTGCTCCCCGCGCGCGCTGCGCTCGCCCGCCTGGCGCGCGCCGTCACGCGCCTCGCACGCCCCAGGAAGCAGCAGGTACTACTAGTACAATATAACATTACATTAAAATAATTACCAACATACCTACATAGAGAATTCCGGACCTACCTATACAATACAATATAATTACAATTTATTATATAACTGATGGATACCCGTGGCTACGCACGCATTATATAAATATATAAAACACAAAGGTGACTGACTGATATAGTAATTATATCATCGCACAGCCCAAACCACTGGACAGATCGGGCTGAAATTTGGCGTGCAGGTAGATGTTATGACGTAGGCATCCGCTCAGAAAGGATTTTTGGAAATGCCACTTGTAAAGGGGTGAAATAGGGCATGCGAGCGAAGCCGCGAGCACACACTAGTTTATAATATAATTAGGGGATGCACGCGGATTCGTACGCATTATTTCTTAAAAATATTTAAAAGGAATAGGATAAAGTAGGACAGCGAGACTATGGAACTCTCTACCTGGAGCCCTACTGTTTCCTGATAATTATAACCCAGAGGTCTTCAAATCTAGAGTAAATAGGTTTCTTCAAGACAAGCGTGCTACATCTTAGACTACAGTGGTGCTTAACATCTGGCAGGCTGTAGTCAAACGAAAACCTATATTTTTTTGACGAGACATGACTGATACCAACACCTATTATCATTATAATAAGTTAGTTGTAATTCTGTATGTCAATAAAATCTATCTATCTATCTATCTATATCGTGATAAAAAAAAATCTAAATGCTTACTACCTATACATCAAAAATGTAATGTTCCGTTCAGCCGTTTTTGCGCGTTGAAATGAACAGATAAAGAGACAGAAGTTACATAAATGTTGGTACGTGTTCTGTATCTATTCCTAATATCGATTTATACCGTGTTTTTAATCGTTCTTTATTAAAAGGAGTTCAGTCAAACATTTACCCGAGGACATGTGTCTTCCGTGGAAGGACCTGGGCGTCCACCACGATGTATCTGCCCAAGAAAACTCCCATAACGAATTAATTCTGCGGGGGAGTTACGACCCTCAGTCATGACAAAATACGACTCAAAAGAGAGAGAGAGAGGCAAACATTATACAGTGTACTATTCGTTTTCCAGCAAATCACCAAGTACTTCCCAGTAATAAATCGATCAAACGCTGCCGAAGCAGAGCACCAACCCAGCGCGAGCAAGATCGCACCAAGTGACGTACAAGATGACAAACCAAAGAATAGTAATATAACCGAAATAACTAACAAGACTGAAAATGAACAAACTGATGTGAACAAACATGGTAAGGGTATTGCGTATTTTAACTAATAGGTACTATTTCAGCGCCCATTCTAAAAACTAGCTTATACCACTCTCTTATTTTACTACCACTACGCCAATCACGAATTCATTATGTTTCTTTGCTATGTTGTGAGGTGAAAGAGAAAAAACAGATATAGAAATATCTGTTTGTTATATAACCACAGAATACATAATACAACAGAAACCTATCTCCCTGTTTCGAACACGCAGCGAGCGGAGGGCACAGTAAAGTACGCTCGACAGTCGAGTGTCAAACGGCACACCACTCGCTCGCTGGCCGCGTCGCCTAAGTATAAAAAATGAATTCGAATTGTATCAGTAACTATATCTAAGTACTTAAATAATTAATTTATCAAAAAAAAAAACACCGTTGCTTGAGTATAACACTAAAATAATACAATTTTATTGTTGTACTAAATCCACATTCATAATGGCAACCATGATAGCTTTGAGAGAATCGAACCGTATGCAGTGAAATATGAACTGTAAATCGAAACGTTAAGTATCAATTTGGCTTGCGCGTGGGTTACGAACGTCCGCTGCGAACGTATTTCGATAGCGTGGCGCGTTTTTGTTTAAAGATAGAGTCCCCTGATATAACGCATGATTAGTGTAAAGTTAGGCTGGCCTCATAGCTAGTATGGTAAGCTCCAGGGGTCGAGAGTTCGATTCCCGCAAAACACAAATACATACATGGCCATTTTCCATTAGAAATTATGTATTTGTGTTGTGTGGTTCTTTCTACGAATAATATAATGAGTATGTATTCACAAAATAAATGTATGTAAGTTAAATAATATATCAGTTATCTAGTACCCAACACAAGCGTTTGCTTAGTATGGGGTTAGATGGCGCTGTATGAAATGACCCAAAATATGAATGGTTTGTGTTAATGTACGTACCTAGTATTATATGGGGAGATGACTCTGCCCTCGAAACACAGACTAACGGCTAACACGAGGTCAGAGAATTCACACTTTATTGTAACTAAGTATGTATTTATTTTGTTAACCTATGCTGTCCCCCACTCCTAGGCAAAGGTCTCCCCAACTATAAATATTACGTCAAATAAATGTATTTTGTATTTGTATTCTCGACAGAACTAGAACAAAGGAGGCCGAGTTGGGACGTGGCGGGCCCCTCGCACCGCACACATGTCATCTCCGAGGGAGATAACATGGATACATGTGAGTACCATACTAACTAACTCAGCTTGTACATGGAATCCTTGCCTTGCCTTAAAACCATTTAATACAATATTTAAAACTAGTGGACGCCCGCGGCTTCGCTTACATTATATTGCGATAAAAAGAAGACTAAGTATACATTTTATTTGTCATTTTATTTTATTCTGGCATTTTTATCATTATTATAAATGTAATACTTAAACATGTATAAAATCTTTTCACTGACATAAATATATTTTGTAAGACGAGACAATAGAATACTAACTAATAACTTTTAGTTCATAAGTTTGGTATTTCTACTGATGAATAAATGGTTATCTTAATGTTATGACACTCCCAGGGCCGCATACTATCTACAAACCAATAATCATGATGATCCGTTCAGCGTTTTTTGCGTGATGTGCGTTTAAATAAACAGACAAAATTCTAAAAAACTGCTGAAACGTGTTCTGTTATCGATTTAAATTATACACTAACATTTTTTTAGTATATTCTATGTACTTACACATTTTTGTAAAATTCAAATTCGTTTATTGGTCTGCGAAACATGGGTACATAAAAGGTCTTACAATTATAATTAAGAGCGCCACATTTCAGCCATCGGCATGCAAAACAATTAATCTAAGTACTTACATATATCATCGTCATTAAAGAATTCGTCAAGAGTGTAATAAGCCTTTGCTTGCAGTAAACATTTCAGTTTATACTTGAAGACTTGTAGGGATAATACGTCAGTTATATATTTTGGCAAGTGATTGTAGACTTTTGGTGCCATATTTAAAACACAATTTCTAAACATAGTCGATTTACAGGCAGGTTGAATCAACCTATATTTCCGGCGATCACTCTTATGATTTTCATATAAATAGTTATTATATGTACAGTTAGTACTTTGTAGTAGGTATGTAGGTGGTTGCATGTGCGTTTTTCGCTTAGCATGTTTTGGAACTGAAGCTTTTTGTGATTTAGGTATATGGAGAGTATAAAAATCTTAAAATGAGAGTGGCCAACTCTAGTGTTGAAACTTTATCAAGCCGCCCTAAGGGCCTCTGACATGGCTGAAACAGGCGGGACCTACAATTTAACGTGTCTACGAGCCAGATGTTGAGTATACTCGTTGAAGGTATAAAATCAGTAGCCCTCATGAATGTGCGTCCTTATCGTGTACGTGGTGCAGGGTCGCCGAGCAGCTCCCCGCGCGCGCGCTCGCCGGGCGACGACCCGGAGGACATCGACACTCTGCTGCGTGAGTGTATCATTATAACACTTTTTGCTTTTATAGCTTTTTTTTCTATCCATACAAATTGGTATAGTTACACTAAACAAAACTTATTTGTGTCGCTAAGCGGGACGGAAATGTTGAGTATCGACAATATATTTGAACTCATTTATTAATGAGGCTGTAAATACATACCTATAATAAACATAAGTAGGTACATTGAAACCGTAAATGCAGTATAGCTTGCTTTCATACATTTGTGATATACCAGTTATTTAGTGATATATTTTTCCCTTTCAGCAAATTCATTCATTTGCTACTTGTTTGATTTTTTTTTTGTTTTAAACTAGATGTAACAATAATATAGTAGTAATACGCATAACATGTATATTGGAAGTATTGCAATACGATCTGATTTAGCTTCGCAAAGTGGTGAATCGCATTTAATGTAGGTGAGGTAGTTTTTTCTATACCTACATATATCTTAAACTGACAACAACATAATGTTCACATTGCAGCGCCCGTATCATTCTCGCAAAAAGAGCCGTCTTCGGGCAGGCGGCGCGTTAAGGAGGAGTTGAACCGCAGCACCCCCTCGGCGCGGGGGAGCGGCCGCGACACCAAGCGGGGGCGGGGCGCGCGGGGGAGGGCGACCCTCGATGCTAGGCAGGACAACTCTGAACTACTCGACGTGTTCTGTGAGTGTTCATTTTATAAATACGTACAGTAATTATAGTTTTATAGATATAAAGATAGATATTAATAGTGTTTTTAAGAATACGACTTATCGAGCTGTCAATTTGTCTTTTTCAATCGTTGAATGAGATATAAATATTTTTTAAACTGTAAAATGTTGATGCGTTCGATAAAAAGTAGGCTAAATATGAGCCCACTCGCACGACTCTGAAATACATTTAGCCGTTGTTTTGCTGTTTGTGATAATTTTGTCGTTAATTGTTAAAAACAAGGTTGCGCAAAGAGGCTAATCTAGAAGCTAATCTATCTCACTACGAAATATTATAAGTACAAATTGGATTTGCAATCTACTTATATCAAAAGCACAAAAAATAAACTCAAAAACTTTCGCCGTAATAATATTACTTTCGAAAGTAAACCGGTTTCTTCTAGGCAAGCGCGCTAGATCGTAGATTATAACGTTGCTTAACATCAGGCAAGTTGAAGTCAAGCGTAAGCCTATATCATGTAAAAAAAATATTGATGTAATGAATTGATTGTTGTCGCCAGTATCGAGGATGTCGGATATCACGTCGGCGGCAGCAGAGCTGCCGTTTGAAATGCCAAAGAATGCCGGGAAGGTGCAGGTAACTTATGGACAACAAAGCACTTTTGCCATTCATCATCAGCCTACAGTCGTCCAGGCACGCCACTCAGCCCGAGTGTGTTATATCTATCTATTCATCATCATCATCAGCCTACAGTCGTCCAGGCACGCCACTCAGCCCGAGTGTGTTATATCTATCTATTCATCATCATCATCAGCCTACAGTCGTCCAGGCACGCCACTCAGCCCGAGTGTGTTATATCTATCTATTCATCATCATCATCAGCCTACAGTCGTCCAGGGACGCCACTCAGCCCGAGTGTGTTATATCTATCTATTCATCATCATCATCAGCCTACAGTCGTCCAGGCACGCCACTCAGCCCGAGTGTGTTATATCTATCTATTCATCATCATCATCAGCCTACAGTCGTCCAGGCACGCCACTCAGCCCGATTGTGTTATATCTATCTATTCATCATCATCATCAGCCTACAGTCGTCCAGGCACGCCACTCAGCCCGAGTGTGTTATATCTATCTATTCATCATCATCATCAGCCTACAGTCGTCCAGGCACGCCACTCAGCCCGAGTGTGTTATATCTATCTATTCATCATCATCATCAGCCTACAGTCGTCCAGGCACGCCACTCAGCCCGAGTGTGTTATATCTATCTATTCATCATCATCATCAGCCTACAGTCGTCCAGGCACGCCACTCAGCCCGAGTGTGTTATATCTATCTATTCATCATCATCATCAGCCTACAGTCGTCCAGGCACGCCACTCAGCCCGAGTGTGTTATATCTATCTATTCATCATCATCATCAGCCTACAGTCGTCCAGGCACGCCACTCAGCCCGAGTGTGTTATATCTATCTATTCATCATCATCATCAGCCTACAGTCGTCCAGGCACGCCACTCAGCCCGATTGTGTTATATCTATCTATTCATCATCATCATCAGCCTACAGTCGTCCAGGCACGCCACTCAGCCCGAGTGTGTTATATCTATCTATTCATCATCATCATCAGCCTACAGTCGTCCAGGCACGCCACTCAGCCCGAGTGTGTTATATCTATCTATTCATCATCATCATCAGCCTACAGTCGTCCAGGCACGCCACTCAGCCCGAGTGTGTTATATCTATCGTATCTATTTTTGCCATTAATACCTACGAATAATTTGTGTACCTTAAAATGCATGTACCGTAAAATACGTACTTGCTCGCTGCGTGTTTAGACACAACCAGCTGAACACAGCTGATTTTATTCTGGTAATTTAATTTAAAATACTTATATAAAAAGCAAAACACTACAGTGATTGCTTTTGACGTACTAAAAATGTTGTTTATTGGTACAACAGCAGATCCATCACAGGTTTGTAAAGATTCACAAAATGAGGGAAATTCTTATAATTTTTAATTTATAATTTTACATGTACTCGTATATAACTTCCCAACATAACTAAACCCGGTCTTAATTGGTTATGTGCTAGTTACCGATGATCCTGTAGTGTAGGTATATTGTGTGTGTGTGTGTTCCAGCTGTCCAACCCCGGGGAGGAAGAGGACGAGGAGCTGGGCGTGGCCGAGACGTACGCAAACTACGTGCCGGCTAAATGTGAGACAGTACTAACACATTTAACACATTTTTTTCATTTTTTCTATATGTGGTTCGTTTACTCAGGTCACACCTAAACGCGTTCGAAAGAACATTTCCAACGCTCTTCTGGCGCAGTTTAAACGTCTGAAATTCGAGTTTTCTTTTTGTTATATGTGTAGGTAGAGTTACCAAGACCACCAACATTAATTAGTGTCCCGAATACACTTTTATGCTATATGTTTGTCATTGTATGAATGCTAGTTTTATTTTATTTTTCAAAAAAAATTGTGCACTACCTACATCCCCAGTATCGTACGGGTGCCCGCACCCCGACCCGGTGGTGGAGACGTCCTCTCTGTCCAGCGTGGACATCGCCGACGTGACGCACCAGCTGGGCCTGCCGCCGGCCACTATCGAGGGAGGCAGCCTGTCCGCGCTGCAGCTGGAGGCGGTGGTGTACGCCGCGCAGGCGCACCACCACGTGCTGCCCGACGGCATGCGCGCCGGCTTTCTGATTGGTGCGTGATGGACTCACTATCCGCTTCCATCTAGCTAGTAGTATTAGAGAGAGAAGAACTACATGACCCAGTAGACATTACGCGCGCTAGCTTCTTTATTGGTGCGTGTTGGACTGTCTGTCTGTGACTGTCCTTAATTAGATTAACACTAACTTATATACTTAATAGGTACTACGTGTGCTACGTGCTACTATGTAAACAGCATCTTATCTTCATATGCAAATAGATCGCATATTATTATGCAGATAAGAAGATGTTGCCTTTTGCTCCTGGCACACGTCTCTATCTAGCTAGTGGTGTTAGAGAGAGAAGAACTACATGACCCAGTAGACATCATCTCTTGCGCGCACTAGCTTCATTATTAGTAAGTATTATGCCGGGTTCGAAGCTAATGATTTTCACTACCGACTAAAACTTCTACAATGTCTCTTCGCCACGCTAAGGACGGGTTTCACGGGCAAGCGAGCAATACTCCTCCACAATTTCTTTTGTCACTGATGTAATTTCATGTTATAGTGTTGGCCTTATTATTTATCTACCCTGTATTTTGGAACGTATCCCCTGTGAGTAAGGTGCATATTCCTTCAGGCGACGGCGCGGGCGTGGGCAAGGGGCGCACGATCGCGGGCATCATCTTCGAGAACTACCTGGCGGGGCGCAAGCGAGCCGTGTGGGTCTCCGTATCCAACGACCTCAAGTACGACGCGGAGAGGGACCTCAGGGACATCGGGGCGGCGCATATACCCGTGCATCAGCTCAGTAAGGTGATATATGACGTGACCTAAAGGTAAAAACAGGACCTAATTACTAAGTCTCCTCTATCTGTCTGTCTGTCACCAAGTCGTATCTCATAAACTGCTTTCTAGCTACCAAGATAGAAAACTAAAATTTTCACAAATGACTATGCTTTGGATAGTTACATATATACTCTATGCACAAACAGCAGGATGTATCCAAAAATCTGTAAACTTTTCACTCCACTATCAATGCCATTAATCAACCAATCAGAATAGTTCCAAGGGATGCGAAGATTAGCTGTACATATATACCTACTCGTAGTATTTTCCAAAAATGGAAGAACAAAAGTTGTGGCATTTAAGGCACCAAAACTGCCCTTAAAAAGTTATGCTTTAGTTACATGTCTCCCTGTATATTATTTCCTCGGTTTCCCCTCAGATGGCGTACACAGCGATCGCAGCGACGCACGGCGTGGTATTCAGTACGTACTCGTCCCTGATTGGTCGCACGTCCGCCGCCGGCGCCACCTACAAGCGCCGCCTCGAACAACTCGTCGCCTGGTGCGGACCACACTTCGATGGATGCGTATCCTTTACTACCCAAGACTTCAACAGCAGAATTGAATTAACCGGATATACATATGTTTGTCTCCTTTCAGCTTGTGTAAAAATTCAAATGAAAAAAAAAGAGACGTCTTCATTCTTCTTTACTCAACACCAATTATTTGTAAACTACCGATGTTTTAATAAAAAGAGCCCACTAAAATGCTAATCGGTTGTGTCCCAAGATTTCATAAGATTTCTTGTAAAGCATCGTACTCGTCCAATATGAGAGTTCAAAACTAATAATAAAAATGTTTATTGGACACACAAATTCTTATAATACTAACACTCATTATTAATGTAATTTAAAATAGGGCATTTTTGAAACAAAGATATGTTGAGCATGCTACGCTGAGAGAAAGTAAACGAGCGAAATGGAGTAAGTTTCCTGAGCAGTACATAGATCGTGTTCGACGAGTGCCACCGCGCCAAGAACCTGTGCCCGACCAGCGCCACCAGCTCCAGCGAGACGGGCAAGGCGGTGCTCGAGCTGCAGGTACCGACACTAGCATCGAATCGTCGGATCTTCTTCCACCCCCCAGAGAGGGGTGGTAGGAAACCTCATCGAGGGAGGGAATGGACTCCAGGACACGCAGGTCCCGGGAAGGTTGAGGAGATACTTGCATGACAACGGGTGGCACGGACAATGAACTTAGCTGAATTTGAGGCCCCACTACAGACTATTCTTTCTTCGTCTTTTTATCGAATGAGAGTGGCCAACTAAGGGCCTCTGACATGGTTTAACGACTGCCGTACTAGACTAACAGCCGGGACCTATAATTTAACGTGTCATCCGACCCACGGAACGGATCGGAAGAGCCACTTTTCGGTCACCCATCCAAGAATTGACCGCGTCGACCTATGTATTATTATTCTACCGACTATTCTAAAACCTACCACAATGTCTCTTCCCGGCAAAAACGTGGTTTTAACGGGCAAGCCAAAAATGCCCCAAGTTAAGTCTACAGTTGATACAAGGATGAACATCTATTGCGACCAGTCGCGCGCCAGTACCCGTGGCGTACGCACGTATCGGTGCTCACTACGTTCGACGCGACACAACTCGCCGAAACACGTTCGAACACATTCGAACGCGTCATGGAGGAGTCCCTCTGTGACCCGGAGGAGAATAATTTTGAAGTAGACAGTGTAGATTTTGATGAAGGTCGATCAAAAAGACCAAGAGAAAGTGAAGAAAGTACCAGTGATGATGTGGGAGTATTTGTTGAAGTTAAAAATAAACGGAAGTTGTAAAAATCCAAGTGCTCGGAGCAAGATGAAACAATTTGTGTCTACGTGACTTCTAAAGAATGCCTACCGAAACAGTTTGGAATGGCGAAGTTGTTACAAAATGAAAACATTGGTAATATTTTAAAGATCGTGCATAAAAACCCATTCAAAGTAATAATTGATTTTGAAAGTCAGTCAGACTGTGACAAGCTGTTAAAAAACACAAAATGTGATTTTTGCACACCAGAAATGGTAAGATGTAAGATACCTACTATAAATGATTTTGTACCATGATTCTCACTACATCTTTGCAAATAAATGAATTTGAATTTGAAAATGGAGTCTTTAGGATACAGGTGCCAGCTAGCCGATGAGGTCAATTTGACATATGGGCTCGTTAGGCAAGTTGACCTGGATATAACTGAAGAAGAAGCTAGTAAAACTTTAAACTGTGACCAAGAAATTGTAGCAGTCAGGAGGCTTAAGCGCCTCAATCATGAAGGAAAATGGGTAGAATCTGAAACAATTCGTCTGAGTTTCAAGGGCCCCACTTTGCCCCCGTACGTCCACGGATACGGGTGTAGGTTTAAAGTGGAGCCATACACATTCCCCGTAAGCCAATGTTCACAATGTTGGCACTTTGGGCACTTAGCTCGCGCCTGCTCTCATAAGGCTACATGCCCCAAGTGCGGGGGTGATCACCAAAATTGCGAAACAAACAAGTTCAAGTGTGTAAACTGTGGTGGCCCGCATTGGGCAATGGATAAACAATGCCCTATTTTTCTGAAGGAAAAAGAAATAAGACGTCTGATGTGCGTTCAAAATTGTACGTACAGAATGGCCTTAAATAGTTACCAAGATAAAAGACACATAGTGAATAAAGTAAATAGCACTGTCGACGGCCACGGTGCATCAACTTCGGCAGACTGTGGAACGCGGTCATATAGTGACGCAGCCAAATCTCGTCCGGTCTTTAAAAAAGTAATTACAGAACCATCCCTACTGAAAGAAGATGACAAAGATTCTCTATCGCTGACCAAGAAGAAGAAAAATATAAGAACAGAACGAAATAGTCAAGAAGAAAGTCAAGCGGATGTTACTAACTTCGACGAAAGTCCGGTCTTGAATGAAACCAATTCGGAGAAGGAAGGGAATTTCGGACAAATGTTTTCTAAATTAGTGAAAAAAGTGAAACGTGTTTTTGAAAATAACAATAGTTTTGAAGAAAAGTTAAAAAGTGTATTTAGTAATATCATAGTTGAGGAGAGTCTGCAGTTATTGCTTAGGGTGGTTGACAAAGACTTCTTCCTGAAGAAATTAGAATTAGAAATTAGAATTCTCGCTCAAGAAAAGGCTCATCTGGCATTTGTGAAACGTGGTTTCATTCTGACTACGAGCCACGAGTGTCAGGTTATAACACATTCCGAAAAGACAGGGATGATGGCTGTGCAGGTATAGCTATTTTTGTTCATTCTACGGTTAAGGTACATATACATTATATATATATACATTATAAATCTCTCAAACACAGATATTCAAATACTATGTCTAAAACTTTTAAATTGCGGTACTTTACAGAATGTTATACTAATCTACTGTCCAGACTGGGTCACTACAACTCAAGATGACTGGGATTCAGTGTTCTCAACGTTTCCCAGGAATTCGTTGATTGTTGGTGACTTTAATGCGCATCATACTGATTGGTCAAGTAAAATTACTCCTAGAGGTAGATTAATTCATGATGCAGCAGTAGAATTTAATTTCGTTTCGCTAAATGACGGTCAACCTACACGAGTTAAAATGGTGAATAATATTTTACAAAAAACTAGTCCAGACACATCTTTCGCTTCATCTGATATATCCATTCATTTTGATTGGAAAGTTTTGAGTGAAAACTTAAAAAGTGATCATATGGTTTTAAAGATTCGGTTTAAATATTGCAATCACCTACAATTCATCAAAAAACGTAACTTTAAATTAGCTAATTGGACGAAGTACACACAAGACATAGAGGATAATTTACCGCTTTCTACAAATACTTCTAATACTCAGATGCTACATGATTTACTGATCTTTAAGATATCTGAAGCAGCTGATAAGCATATTCCTTTTGTAAAACTGTGCCAGAATCCTACTAGTAAATTTCGACCAAAACCTTACTGGACACCTACTTTCCAAAGTAGTAGCGGAGCGTAGGCTAGCACTATTTATATTTTTTTTTTATTGAGATTCCACACATATAACTCCCCCTGCCAAAGCAAGGGACATTACTAAGTCTTATATACTGATTTAAAACTATATAACTGCTATTTACAACGCTCTGGAGTACAAAAGTGTCTTAGCAGGTTAACATTTTTCTTCTGATTTACTACAATTTTTAAATATAATACATTTGTGTTCATGCTTTTGGTTAGTTTTCATTCTTATTTATATATCTGTACATTGTTAAACATCACTCACTAGACATATTTTTACAATATTATTATTGTATGTACACATGATATTTTTAATTGCTTATATTAGCAGATATTCAATCATTTTATATTACATCCAAGCCTATTAAATGAAAGTTAATATGTTGCAGGTATAGGTAGTTACATTGTAATTACATTTTTAAATAACAAACAGAGTTATGTACCTATCTATTATTATGTACCTACTTATGTGTAATTTTTTATAAATATTATTGTATTTAAAAAGATACTAATGGATTCTTATGGTAACATTTACAAGTTTATTTTTTAAGAATTTATCATAGGCTTACAAAGTGGAGCTGGGTTATTTAGATATTTTCAAACATTGTTTTCAGTACAGTTATTTACACATTTTGTTTTGCACCAATTATTACAAATGCCATCTACAATACCAACATTGCATCTGGGCATTTACTAATGTTGCTGCAATCTGCAGAAGAGTCCTGGTAATTTAGACATATGATTATCATATGTCTGTATTCACCTTTTATAAATCAGTTAAGTTACATTTTCAAAGTAATTTTTAAGTAAGTGTTACATTGTAGGTATACACCTTCATGATCAACTTATCTGTGTGGCTCTAATAGTGAACTGTTGGTACTCATAAATATGAAACAATATTTACAATCTTAAATTGCTTACTTTAGTTATTGTCACAATATAATTTAGTGTCTTGCAAGTACCTCAAATTAAGTTTACATGCGATTGGATAAGGTTATATAATTTTGAGGTATGTTTTATAAAATTAAACTTGCAACTGTAGATTCTTTAGCCGTAGGAGACGCTGGTTCTGGCCAGTGTATCCCACCGCTGGCGCACCGGGCATTTTACGTCGAAGGCTCCGTGTTCATGTTTGTCCTGATTACCCAGCAGGCAGTTCCGACAGGTGGGTGCTGCGTCCGCCAGCCACAGCGGGCAGTCTTTCCGGAGGTGGGGTCCGGAGCAATGACTGCATAGGTCACTAACTTCTGTACAGTGTCGCCTGCCATGACCGAAGCCCAGGCACCGCGTACACTGCAGTATCTATGGAACTTTTTATACAGAAGAAAACTTGTAATTTTTAATGATACATACCAGGTGTCTGACATATTATATAGAAATGGAAGCAAAGGACTTCCTCAAGACTGTCCATTATCTCCCTTGCTTTTCAATTTAACCACAGCTAAAATTTGTAAAAGCATTAACTTATACATTTGCCAATACGCAGATGATTTTGTTCTATTTAATAGTCATAAGAATATTAATATTAGTAGAAATGCTATACAAAGTGCATTAGTAATATTTATCAAATTGCTTGATGATTTAGGACTCGAGTTATCAATACCGAAATCTAAATTTTGTGTATTTAGCAGGGGACAGAGAAAGAAAAGTTAAAACTAGAAATAAACAACCACCAGATTGAAAGAGTTATTATATACAAATATTTAGGTCTTTGGTTAGATTGCTCCCTCTTATGGAGAAAACACATTGTCGAAATAGTCTCTAAAACTCAAAAATACCTCAATTTACTGAAAGTTTTGACAGGATCTAACTGGGGCGTTCATCCCACACATTTACGTAAGTTATACATATCATTAATCCGGAGTAGATTAGATTACGGATCATACTTATTTGATAACTGTGCAAAAATGCATACATATAAACTTGATAAGGTTCAGAATCAGGCTTTGAGAACGATTGGTGGGTTTATAAGAAGTACTCCGGTACACGCCATGGAAAGTGAGCTCTGTGTAGTTCCACTGCATATTAGGAGAAGGTATTTAGCCATGAAGTAGTGTATGAAGCTTCGCGCGTCCACAGAGAACGAGCCGCTCAGAGCGCTGTCTCTGCTGCATACGAGATGTGACGAGTCTAGAACTAACTACGGCTATCGGTGGCGTAAAAAAAATCCTTTGTTAGTAGTCACTTTATCTAATGTTTGCAACGAAGACATATATACTTCATCACTATTAGACATGTTCTCATTACATACTTGGATTACTAATTGTAACTGTGCGGATATTATCGTTACTAATTTAGATTGTTTAAAAGGCCCAAAAAACTCGCAAGAGGTAAATAATTTAAAAGCCGAAGCGACTAAAGAGCTAAGTGATAAATATCATGGTTGGTGTATACTATATACGGACGTTTCAAAGAGTGACAATGACGACAACGAGGAGCTGCGTTTTATGACCCATCCTCTAGTATAAATAGTAATAATTGTTATAAAATTAATAATCAAAATGTATCCATTATGACAGTGGAGCTCATTGCAATATCGGAAGCACTCGCTTACATTGTTGCTAACATGATGCGAAAGGCTGTGATATGTAGGTACTGACAGTAGAAGTGCACTGCAACATATCTTGAGATGCACGTCGGGCAGGCGGGGAGTGTCCACGGCTTATAAAGTTATATCTCAACTGGCCGAGTTAACTGCGCGGGGATCTGATATTAAATTGCAATGGGTACCATCGCATATTGGCTTGAAAGGTAATGAGGAGGCTGACTCACTTGCAAAAAAGGCGGTTTTAGAAGGCCGTAATTATAGTGTTTTGCCAAACTATACCGAAATACTGCCCAAATTTAGAAAACAGTGTTATCAAACATGGAAAGTATACTTCGATGAAAGATCTATGTATAAAGGTACGAGTATTTAGTATAAAACAATAGTATGTGAGCCCCCTCCTATACCATGGTTCAGTAATGTTTCTATCGGACGTAAGTTAATTGTTACAGCACATAGACTAAGAACTGGACACATGCCGTTAAAAAAATTCGCATTCCTCATGCGGAAGGCGGATACACCGAATTGTGAAACATGTGGAGTTGTAGAGGATGTGTACCATGTACTGGTAGAGTGTGTCCGCCTTCAGCAGGAGCGGCGCGCCCTTGCAGTGACCTACCAACTCAACCTGCGGGATGTGGGTTGCTTCAATGATATACTAGCTGTGCCTCACTGTGACGCGGCGAGAGATCTGTTCTCCTACATGTCTCAACTTAAGTGAGATATTTGGGTGAACAGGTCATCTCCATAATAGTATAATATTTTTTGTAATTAGTATAGTATATACAATGGGACTAACATGTAATAACAAAAGTCCCTTAAAAATGTGAATAAAAAAAAAAAAAACTATTGCGACCCAAGTTATGCCCAGGAACATCGGGACATCACCGTCTCAGAAGGCCTTTATTCCTGTGAGGAGGTATGAGATGTCCTCGCATGCCACAATCCAGAATCTCAGTCACTCATAGTCAGGATATAGTCCTAGGTACTTCTATTCCTGTGCCTGCCTTTGGAACATAACTGTCAGGCAAAAGGATATATTGATGAAGCATGGGATTGTTCCATCAAACGAAACATACGTTACGGTGATTTCGTCAGTCTCCAATTCACATAATAAAACACCAGACGCAAATGGAATGCGAGTAATATCGTGTGTGTTGTATTAGTATTGAGGTATCTTTACCGTTTGTGATATTTAGGCGTGCATTAAATATCTATATGATCTTCCCAGGTGTCCCTGCCCCTGGCGCGGCTGGTGTACGCGTCCGCGACGGGTGCGTCGGAGCCGCGCAACATGGCGTACATGGCGCGCCTCGGCATCTGGGGCGCCGGCTCGCCCTTCCCCGCCTTCAGGGACTTCCTTAAAGCTGTCGAGAAGAGGTAAGTGTCTGAACGAGTCGGTCAATCAGAGCAGCCCAATATGTTGCCATTATCAAATGATAGGTGGATTATTTTTAAAGCAATAACATGTCGTCTGCTGATTGTCTAGATGTTTGTTGATGTATTGTATATAACATTTATCCAGGGGTGTGGGCGCCATGGAGATAGTAGCTATGGACATGAAGCTGCGAGGCATGTACATCGCGCGACAACTGTCCTTCCACGGAGTCACCTTCAAGATCGAGGAGGTGCCGCTCTCGCCGCAGTTCCGGGACACCTACGACAAGGCAGTCGCGCTGGTGCGTACTACTACTCACACATACTACTATACATGTACATCGCGCGACAACTGTCCTTCCACGGAGTCACCTTCAAGATCGAGGAGGTGCCGCTCTCGCCGCAGTTCCGGGACACCTACGACAAGGCAGTCGCGCTGGTGCGTACTACTACTCACACATACTACTATACATGTACATCGCGCGACAACTGTCCTTCCACGGAGTCACCTTCAAGATCGAGGAGGTGCCGCTCTCGCCGCAGTTCCGGGACACCTACGACAAGGCAGTCGCGCTGGTGCGTACTACTACTCACACATACTACTATACATGTACATCGCGCGACAACTGTCCTTCCACGGAGTCACCTTCAAGATCGAGGAGGTGCCGCTCTCGCCGCAGTTCCGGGACACCTACGACAAGGCAGTCGCGCTGGTGCGTACTACTACTCACACATACTACTATACATGTACATCGCGCGACAACTGTCCTTCCACGGAGTCACCTTCAAGATCGAGGAGGTGCCGCTCTCGCCGCAGTTCCGGGACACCTACGACAAGGCAGTCGCGCTGGTGCGTACTACTACTCACACATACTACTATACATGTACATCGCGCGACAACTGTCCTTCCACGGAGTCACCTTCAAGATCGAGGAGGTGCCGCTCTCGCCGCAGTTCCGGGACACCTACGACAAGGCAGTCGCGCTGGTGCGTACTACTACTCACACATACTACTATACATGTACATCGCGCGACAACTGTCCTTCCACGGAGTCACCTTCAGGATCGAGGAGGTGCCGCTCTCGCCGCAGTTCCGGGACACCTACGACAAGGCAGTCGCGCTGGTGCGTACTACTACTCACACATACTACTATACATGTACATCGCGCGACAACTGTCCTTCCACGGAGTCACCTTCAAGATCGAGGAGGTGCCGCTCTCGCCGCAGTTCCGGGACACCTACGACAAGGCAGTCGCGCTGGTGCGTACTACTACTCACACATACTAATATACATGTACATCGCGCGACAACTGTCCTTCCACGGAGTCACCTTCAAGATCGAGGAGGTGCCGCTCTCGCCGCAGTTCCGGGACACCTACGACAAGGCAGTCGCGCTGGTGCGTACTACTACTCACACATACTACTGCATTGACTGTGACGTGTCGGTTTGTTGGTTGCAGTGGGTGGAAGCCAAGAAGTCGTTCGAATCGTGCACAGAGTTGATCGACCCGTGCAAGCGCTGGCGGCGAGTCATGTGGGCGCAGTTCTGGGGCGCGCACCAGCGCTTCTTCAAGTACCTCTGCATCGCCGCCAAGGTAAGAACATTATGTACGAGCAATCATTCATCGCTTTTTATACTTATCGCTATAATTATGTATCTAGTTTTCAACTATCTGCGAACATGGTCTTACACCACAGAACAACGATCGGGCCACATCGCCCCCGCGCGCGCCCCCCCAGGGCGACAAGCATGGACTTCAAAGCTCTGTGCCTTACACGAAGTGAAAAATGATTCGTACTGCATGGTATAAGTGTGTTGAAAAAATAGTTTTTTAACGAACTAAATTCGTATTCGTTTGAATTTGTAGGTGCATCGTACAGTGGAACTGACCAAGGAAGCGGTGCAGCAAGGCAAGTGCGTGGTGATCGGGCTGCAGGCCACGGGGGAGGCGCGCACGCTCGACCAGCTGGAGCGGGGCCGGGGCACGCTCACGGAGTTCATCTGCACCGCCAAGTGAGTACTGCAGGCAAGCAGGCGGGGCAGCAGGGCAAGTGGCCAAAGAAAACTGGATGAAAACATGTGCTTTTATTGACATACCCGTTTTAAAAAAAAAACTTTCAGAAGACTTTATAACCTCTCTTTTTTGAAGTTGGTTAATTATATACGAGTAAAATCATGATTTTATTGATATATTTTTTCAATTTACAGAGGTGTGTTCGTCTCCCTTGTCGAGAAGCAGTTCCCTTGTCCCAACAACATGCAGGAAGAAGATTGTGAGTATGCCATTACTACTTATACATGCATTCAAATGTAGGTAAAATTATGGGCAGTTACATATGGTGCGGTGATCAGAAATGGGAATGTCGAACATATCAAGGCATAATGTAGATACATATATAACGATTATTACATACATTGTGATTTTACCACGCCATGTGCTATAAAAATGTTATCACGCAATAAATAACAATATTTTTTTACATTTAGATGAAAACGGGCGGCCGTCGTCGCGCGTAGAAGAGTCGACAAACGCGGCGTGTGCCAAGTTGCTGGCTGACATCGAGTGTCTCGGCCGGAGTCTGCCGCCCAACACGCTGGACGAGCTCATAGACCGCCTCGGAGGGCCGGCGGTGGTGGCCGAGGTATCACTCACTTCCTTGAGAACCATCCAAGTTATGCACGGCTACTAAAAGTTTATGTGCTGCATATTTTAAAGACGTCGAATAATGTGTTTTGCCCCTTGGCTTAAATTGGAATGTTTACTTGCTACCTGTATAAGGCGCCTCCTTTAGTGTACACTACTAGGTGCTCGCTTAGCGGATGCTTACGTCATAACATCTACCTTAATTCCAAATTTCAGCCCAATCCGTCCAGTGCTTGTGCGAGCTGTGCGTTGATACATAGATCACTATATCAGTCAGTCAGTCCTTTGAGTTTTAAATATTTAGATATTGTATGTTATCGTTATGACACATATTATAGATGACTGGCCGCAAGGGGCGCGTGGTAGCTACAGAAGGGAAAATCCTGTACGAGTCCCGCAGCGAGGCCGACGTGCCTCTCGAGACCCTCAACCTCACGGAGAAGCAGCGCTTCATGGACGGGGAGAAGGACGTCGCCATCATCTCCGAGGCAGCCTCCTCCGGCATCTCGCTGCAGAGTGACAGGAGGGTGGCCAACCAGAAGCGCCGCGTACACATCACGCTCGAGCTGCCGTGGTCGGCCGACAGAGCTATACAACAGTTCGGTAAGTTACTTCTGAAGTTTAATTCGCTCCTGAGACATGGCTCCATTGACAACTATAATATATGATTAAACGAACTTACTAAGTGAAGTTCGATCAATATTATATGAGTAAGTTTCATGAGTCATAAGTTCCACAGTTGGATTGAGATTCAGATCAAAATCAAAAAAAGTTAAGCATACGTGACAAAAATATCGTACTATGATATAAGATTTGGGCCGAATCGTCTTGTGATTTACATTTGGATATGGCACCGAAATCTATCGATTCGAATACCATTGAAGACATTAAAAACAAAATGAGTTAAAAATTTGTTGCTAAATTATTGGTTAAAAAAAAGGTATTGTATGACCGTTACTTACAAACTCAGCCAAAAATTAATGGTTTAATGTCTTTAAACCAGCAGTGACAAAAATAACAGTCTTTCGACTTGTACCTGTCTGAGCGAGTTGAGCGCTTGCTGATAGGCGGCGTCGGGCGGGCGATGCTTCACTGTGGGGGAGTTCTCTCCTATCCGGTGCAAGCTGGGTATGGGAGCCAGAACATTATTCCAGCGGTCTGTTTGCTGGACAGGCGCGTTGTACTTATGTGTACTGCTGAGATTTCAAAGTTAAGTAATGAACCTTGAGTTTAGGTTAGATGCCGTTATGTCTTCCTGCGTAGGCAGCTCTAGTAGCAGCGCTGCAAGATCAGTACGGTGATGACCGGAGGTGTGGACGCTGGGCGCCGTGTTATTAGCAGCAATTTTGATTCCGAAAGGGATTATTTTTAAATTAAAAATTAAGGTTATTAAAAAAGCAAATTAACTGAAGTGGTTGGAAGTTGTCTCGCAAGGAAAGAGAGGCCACTCTAGACGGTCCTTCACTTAAGACCCGTTATGAACTTCAGCGGGATCGAAAAAAGAACCCGTAGGTCCAGCACTTTATTTCCGCATGGGCGTGCATAAGGCTCGAAATAAGAACCCCAAAGGTTCTTGCACTTTGTCCCGGCACGGGAGTGCAGCGCTCGAAGAAAGAACCCCGAAGGTTCTTGCACTTTGGTCCCGGCACGGGAGTGCAGCGCTCTCGAAGAAAAAATACCGAAGGTTATCTGCTTTAATCCCGGCATGGGAGTGTTATATCACTTAAAAGCTTGATTACAATTTTCTTTCGGAAAGTCGGTAACATTTTTTGCAGGAAGGTAGAACGGTATACGAAATTATTTCGACTCACCCAGATTATCTTCGGCATCTCATGACGATTTAAAAATGAACGAATTTTATCCCAAAATGTTGAATCCGTTGAAACTTGTGACTTTAAAAAAAAATTAAGAATAGGTATATTTTATTTAAATTTTGAAGTTGCGCTTAGGCGCTTGACGCGTGCGTTGGTTGCCGTGCTTGAAAAAAGAATGAGGTCGACAGCCAAGATGGATGGATACCAAGATGGCTTCCAAGTGAAGTTAGAAGGACTTTATTTTACTTTTATTGCCTATAGTCAAATCAGTCTCTAAATACGTGCAAATGTTGCCTGTAGGATAAAAGTACTACCATGTTTATTATATCTGAAGCATGAAATTTACGAAATATAATACTGTTATAGACGTCGTCAAAGTTATAAAAAAAACGCAAAAGCAAATGGGCCTATATGGCTAGTTCCATCCTACTGAAAATATGCTCTAGGTTTTGCTTCAGACGACCTGGTGTTCAAATGTCTGTCATGTGTGTATAAAAAATCGTCACTAGGAATTTAGCAGATGCAACAGCAGTCACTTTGTTTGTAATTAAATAATACGTCATACAAGTGCGTCATATACGCACGTATATGACGCACGTGTATGACGTGCTCGTATATGACGTATGTGGCATATACGTTATACGTTAGTTTTATCGTAAAATATATGAAATATAATGCATAGATAGACACTATAATAGAGTCCATATTTGGGCGCAGGTCGCACGCACCGGTCGAACCAGGTGAACGCGCCGGAGTACATCTTCCTGATCTCGGACCTGGCGGGCGAGCGGCGCTTCGCCTCCACCGTGGCCAAGCGGCTGGAGTCGCTCGGCGCGCTCACGCACGGCGACCGCCGCGCCACCGAGACACGGGACCTCAGCCAGTTCAACATAGAAAACAAACATGGTAACTTTGATCATACATTGTTTTTATTACACTTTTTTACTAGTGGAACATTCATGAACTTCTTCAACATTTTCACATATAAAAATATGTTTGAAGTGGCTAAATCGCCAAGATTCTATATACAATACATACTGTGGCGTGCGACCTGCACATGTATTTAAACATGACTAAGAATAACCTTTTTACTACCCGGAATGGGTTTATACCTAACCATAATTTGGTTGATGGTAACCGATCATTACATACTCGTAGTCTAATGAAGCGTGCTTACAGTTTACCCAGAAAGAACTGAATCACTTTGAACTTAATATAGAGAAAAGAAACAAAATTTTATGTACGTTGCATGCAGGTCGTGCTGCGTACCGCAGCATGGTGTACGGTATATTCGGGTCTGCGTCCCCGCTGGTGCCGCCGCCCGCCTGCTACGCGGGGGACTTCCTGCAGGACGCGGCCGCCGCGCTCCGCGACGTCGGCATCGAGCGACACGAGGTACCTACATTTATTATAATAAATTAATATACCATTTACTCGTATTTATTACTAGTGGGTTCTCGCGGCTTCGCTCTCATTATTTTGAGATAAAAAGTAAATACAGCGCATCTTTAAAATGGTATCGATGACCACTTGGTTTAAAATGAACATAACTTTTTTATTTACGAGCCGATTGAATTGAAATAAACACTAAAATGTTAAGTTAAAACTACACCAACATGTTAGTGAAAACCGTAGACAAATCGGTTCAGCCGTTTTCGAGTCTATAACGAACAAACATGCCGACAGACAAACAGAATTTTTCTTTTGAAACATGATTTTTGTGTTCTATTGCATCAATGAAGACCCCTCAACATTATTTTTTTTCAATTCTCTTCAATGTACAGACACCGACCGGTTACAGCTTAATTATTTGTATGTATATATATAGAAGATTACAAGTTAATACAGTAGATGCTTGTTTGGTGTCCGTAGCAGGAGAGCGCGGGCTTGATCCCGCGCTTCTTGAACCGCCTGCTGGGCGTGCGCGTCGCCTTGCAGAACGCTCTCTTCCAGCACTTCAACGACACATTCAGCGCGACCGTCAAGGAAGGTATGTTCTATACTAGTATTACAGAATTTGTAATTGAGTGTGTTATGTTTAGTTTTCTATTTTTAAGTGTTTGCAAATATTACTCGTCCCATATATATTTAATTATTCAAAGAGAGTCTAATACCCGTACCAAGCGGTACGCCTGACTCCCTGTCCCCTCCCCGCAAACTATAGTCTAGCTAATTTAGAAGCAAGAGTGTACCAGTTCTTATAAGGTTAGCACGTTACAACATAGATCACAATTATTGTTTATCATCAAGCAAATTGTGGTCAAATCAGTTATTGTTACGAAAGAGCAATAAATTGAATGACGTGAATTTTGAGCGTGCGAGGGAGCAAGCGAGCGTGCGTGAAAAAATCACGCTGTCCATTTATCTAATTTTACGTCTGTAAAATAGAGGGAGCCTAGAGCTCAAGTTTTATGATAATTCTAGAAGCTGACTTGTTTAGTATGTTGCAGCAAAGCGCGCCGGCCGCTTTGACCTCGGCATCCTGGACGTGGGTGCGTCCGGGCAGGTGGTGCGGCGCGCGGCGCGGGCGCGCTACCTGCGCACGCACGCCACCGGCCGCGCGCCCGTCGAGCTGCACACGCTGCTCGTCGAGGTACGTGCAATCTAGACACCAAACAAACTAAAACCACGTTTACGTACGTCATTCAGATTTGTAAACTTGTCCAATATTGTCCATGTACTAAATTTAATGAAACCTTTCATGCGAAAAAAGATTCTGTATCTCACGACACAGGCTTGTATTGTGAGGCCCATCATACACAACCATACTGTAATCATAACTGTGGTAATATCTGTACAAATACATACGCTACACATAGCTAATTATTGTGTTCCAGCGCGGCATGGAGTGGGAGAAGGCAGAGCGCAAGTTCAGCAAGTGCGCGCGCGCCGGGGAGGGGTTCTACCTGGCGCGCGCCGCCTCCAACAACGTGCGCAACGCCATCCTGTGCGTCGCGCACGACGCCACGCGCGACCTCGCAAACGCCTGCCTCTACAACGTATACAGGTAGCAAAAATAAAAAATATCAATAAAAAACATTCAGGAGACTGAGATTCACGGAGGAAGTGGGAGGAGACCATTGCCCAGCAGGGCAAGCACGGCACGAGGACTAATAATCTTCCCACCATTTAATCCACTTGGCGTATGGTGACAGGTGGATAATATGGTGGAAAGACTACTAGTACTGGTTCCGTGCTAGGTGCAGGTACAGGAGTGTGTCCCTTTCCCAGCCAGTTCTTGCAAAAGCGCCATCTATGCTCTTAATCTGGCACTATAAACAAACATTGTTACCTCTGCAGACCGAACCTGGGCATGCAGCCGCAGCCGGAGCGGCTGGCGGACATCACCAGCAAGTACGTGAAGGTGGTCCCCCGCCAGGCCGAGCACGCATGGCGCGCGCACTACCAGGGCTCGCTGACACGCTGCACGCACGCCTGGTGGCACGGACACTGCAAGAACATCTCCTGCGAGGTACCAACATACTGACAGACATTACCAGCAAGTACGTGAAGGTGGTCCCCCGCCAGGCCGCGCATTACCAGGGCTCGCTGACACGCTGCACGCACGCCTGGTGGCACGGACACTGTAAGAACATCTCCTGCGAGGTACCAACATACTGACAGACATCACCAGCAAGTACGTGAAAGTGGTCCCCCGCCAGGCCGCGCACTACCAGGGCTCGCTGACACGCTGCACGCACGCCTGGTGGCACGGACACTGCAAGAACATCTCCTGTGAGGTACCAACATTCTGACAGACATCACCAGCAAGTACGTGAAGGTGGTCCCCCGCCAGGCCGCGCATTACCAGGGCTCGCTGACACGCTGCACGCACGCCTGGTGGCACGGACACTGTAAGAACATCTCCTGCGAGGTACCACCATACTGACAGACATCACCAGCAAGTACGTGAAGGTGGTCCCCCGCCAGGCCGCGCACTACTAGGGCTCGTTGACACGCTGCACGCACGCCTGGTGGTACGGACACTGCAAGAACATCTCCTGCGAGGTACCAACATACTGACAGATGTCTGTCAGTATGTTGGTGTCAGTGAAGGTGGTCCCCCGCCAGGCCGCGCATTACCAGGGCTCGCTGACACGCTGCACGCACGCCTGGTGGCACGGACACTGTAAGAACATCTCCTGCGAGGTACCAACATACTGACAGACATCACCAGCAAGTACGTGAAGGTGGTCCCCCGCCAGGCCGCGCACTACCAGGGCTCGCTGACACGCTGCACGCACGCCTGGTGGCACGGACTCTGCAAGAACATATCCTGCGAGGTATCATTGCATGTAAGCTACGCTCACGCTCCACCACCCGCCCGATGTTAAGCGACGTAGCCTACCATCTAGCGCATTACTGGCAGTCTTTTTTTAACTTATTCCACACTGCTACTTGATCACAGAATAAGAAATAGCGAAAACAGTTTGTTGTTTGGGTATCTTGTGTGCGCAACAATCGAGACAGTAACAGAAATATATACTTACCCTCATAAATTGTAGACCATCATAAGTAGCGACGCCCGCAGTTGTACACGCGATGAAATTAAACCATCATCGTCCAAATAAGTTGAGCCGATTGAGCGTGAAAAGTACAATAAATAATGTGTTGTGTTGTACTGTGTAAAGATTTGAGGGTAGTTCACTTTGATGGATAACATTAAATACTAGTTTTTATTGTAAAGAGTTACTGTTGAATTGCTTAAAAGGCGTTTTATAACTGTAATTAGGTGTTGTAACTTCTAGTTAGTTTACTATTATTTGTCATGTATTCATGTTACATAATAACTATGACGTAATTTACCTAAGTACCTAGTATTATATTGGGAGATAACTCTGGCCTCGTAACACAGTCTAACGGCTACCACGAGGTCAGAGAATTCTTACGTTATTGTACAATATTTACGTCTAATAAACGAATTTTGTATATGTATTTGTACTGCAGGTGGGCACGCGGCGGCGCACGTACTACGTGCTGTCGGGCTCCGTGCTGGCGGCGTGGCGCACGCTGGAGGCCACGTACCGCGACCTGCGCCTCGACTCGCGCATGCAGGTGGTGCGCGTGCACACGCACGAGGGACTCAAGATCATCGGTCAGTACACACCAACCAATCATTCATATTAAATAAATAAATATTCCGGGACACTGCACACAGCGCCATCTAGCCGCACACTAAGCAAACATTCTAGATTATTGATTATTATTATAATTCTATTAATTAGTAGTCTTGCGTCTTGAGAGTGAATCGCTTCTTACTGGGTAAGCACATTCCATTCTAGACCGTAAGGATTGCTTACCATCAGGCGAATTACGGTCAATTGCAAACCCATTCCTTGTAAAAAAAATATGTATCCATTCACTCACTCGTATACTCGTATGTACCTACGTGCTGTACAACTCTCGTGCTCAACGCTCTCGGCTCATTTGAGAGCATCGTATGACTCGGTTATAACAAACTGACTCGACTGTAATAACAAACTTCGCACACTTGTATTGTATATAAGTATATTTATCTACACTAATGTTGTAACATTCTACTTATGTTTCCAATGCTTGACTTATAATTACTACTGTTATAGCGCAGACAACAAAACACTCAATTTAAGCAATTTCACATGATGGTATAATATCCACATCGATATCGTAATATCTCATTATAACATCAATAATACGCGACCAACCTGATTGCAGGGCCAATCAGGTTGGTCGCGTTTTATTGATGCGCGCAGCTGCGCTCTCATTGGTTAGATTTTAATGGCGGCATAATCACTGTAACAATACACGTAGGTACGCGTGAATTTAATATAATAAATTAAAAGTTAAAAATGGATATCGAATTAGTGAAGATAAAGTAGTGTATGCAACTGCATATAACACGGGTATTAAAACACTCGTTACTATTATGAAACTCGCTGCGCTCGTTTCATAAACTCACACTTGTGTTTTAATACCCTTCATTATATGACAGTTGCATAAACTACTATTAACAAATGTAAACAAAGTACAATATTAATTCGGACAGATTGTGCAACAACATTCACAACACAACACAAAATATACAAATAAGTAAGTAATACCACCCAACTTGGCTCGCCGGATGTTAAGCAACGTTGGATATTTTTTTTCGTCGTTTACCTGAATATTTTTGCGTGAATCACGATAACGGCCGAACGAGTCGTTATCATTTTGGAGTGAGTCCTGGGATAGACATACATTACTTTTTATTTAGAAACAACGTGTGTTGTAATATGCCATGTGTGCGTGTGTGCAGGCACGCTGGTCCCCAAGTACATGGTGGAGCTTCTCTCGCACCGCCTCAAGTCGGGCGCGCTCTCCGTCGAGGAGGAGAAGTACGACGTCTGACAGCTTACACCCCGTGTCACTCGGAGTCAGGAGCCGTAAAAATACATTTACAGGAAAAAGGAGACTTTCTAATGTCACTCGCGAAAATTGTAAGTTTCCAAAGAGAACCAGTTGTATTTTGATTAAAGATTAGGTGGAAAGATACCTTCCTGTGCATTCAGAATGATGTTCCCAAGTACCTACCTCAAATTAGTATTAATAAAATATATAGTCATTATATTACATACAAACCAAATGTTAATTATAAATACAGGGGAAAAAATCTCGATATTTTTAATTTCATACGTCTAAAATATTTTTTAAATCCCAAAGTTTTATATCTGTTCTAGTACGGTAAACCAAAAAAGTCTGTGTTAATTGTATTAGAATCTGTAATTAGCGTTAAAAATATTTTAAAGAATATTGAGTCTAGCTTAGAGCTTAAGTCATAGTTAGTATTAAGACATTCCTTTTTGTGGCTGAGATACTCGGTCAAAAACATGTGTATATCTTATTCGGAAAAATCGTTAGAAAGAGATCTGTCTGTTTACAAATCTAACAATTTCATTTATCTGAAGACAAGTTTCAAAATGCCATAAATCCACTACATTTTACTAAGTATTATATGTATTATATGTTTAAATATAACCACCTTCAAATGCCTACTCAAGTGCCATTATTGATACTAATATAGCTAGTTTTATACAATTTTATTATTTGGTCTTGTAATTAAATTACATGACAACACGTTATTAATCTTTGATAAGGATACATTTTAATTTTATAGATTTGTTTGTCAGCTGCTACCACTTTCAAAAGAAGTGCTTTGGCAATCTTTGAAGTGACTTGAAATCACGCATTTCTCAAAGTATAAGACACGTCGCGACAGCTGGAAAGAGCTCTATTTGGAAAAGAATGTTAAATAAAAAAAAATAACAAACGGAGCTTTTTTCAGTATGTCCTGACTAGTGTCCTATAAGAAAAGGGTCCGGTCTAAACCAGACACACCAATGTTGATTCCACTAGTCTATACAATACAGGGTTATTGGTAACTCACATAAAACCTGTGAAGGTTGGCTTTATTTCATCAATACTAACAACTTTTGCTCAGCTGTTCAACAAATTTTGAAAATTGGGTACTACAATCGTATAACATACGTGTAAGGTTTTTCGTTATTTGCTGGTAACCCTGTATTAATATTATTAAGAATTGTGTTGATTGCTTTCGTACTTATGTTGAATCTTCGTATGTTATATTACTTGTTTTTGATACATTTGTATTACAATGGGATTCGCCATGTTTTGTTCATTCAAAGGTTGTTTTATCTGTTAAATTCGTATTTTTGATAATAAATACATATTTGATTATTTTTACTGTATTTTATTTATATGTACTTGCGATATTTTTCACCTACAACTAATTGAAACACAGTGGAACCGTAAAATATCATTTATTCAAAAACAACTCGAAATAGGGTACCGATAAAAGGTATTTCAGTTGTACGCTACATACAATACACACGAGAACAAACCAACATCGTTTATATTTCAAGTACAGTATTTATCTCATAAGTACATGTTCGGAAGACCTGTGCAGCGGATGAGCCTGGATGATATTACAAAGTTAGAAGTAAACATCTGGGCAAGAACAGCGCAAGACAGGGAGTATTGGCGTAAGAGGGAGGAGGACTATGCCCTGCAGTGGGTCTCATTGGGCTGATGATGATGATGAAGTACATGTTTGGATGCAATTACTATACTGGATTACTTGTAACAAGAGCCATGTTTTCTATATTCAGTTGAATGTAATGAATTTTATTGTCCGGCAACTAGGTGTCAATGATGTACAATTTTTAGTTACTGCCCGACTGGGCTCACAATATTAATAAATGGTCAATTTGTATCTGAATTGTTGTTATTTAGTCCACAAATACAATTTTTGGAAATTCGTTGTACAAAAGCCGCATATAAAAGGTCTAAGATAAAACTTTATAAGGCTTATGTATATAGGTAAGTACTGTTGGAACTTATGTAATGGATAAATACCGTACTTTCACAAGACATACAAACATATAAACAGTCACTACAAGTAAATAGGAATTGTGCATTAAATATTGTCATACATTGGACATAGAGTTAGTTTAAAATGAGAAAAATATACCTAATATTAGACTGCTATTTGAAAAAAAGTCCAAGTAAAATAGAATCGCTTATTGTATTTTGTAAAAATCACAACACAATTGAATATGTTTGTGCAGATTTAGAGTTAAGGACGAGCTCAGTTATTACTGTCTAAAATATTATATATTAGAGAGGTTACATATTTTTATTAGCTATTGCATTATATAGTTTTAGGAACATAAATCATCTATAAGTATTAAATAAAATTAAAAGCGATACGATAACTTTAGGGAAAGTAAAAAATTAGAAATTATTCATCAAGTATGTTCCAAGAAAATTAAAGTTAAATTTTAAAGTCACGTGTAAAAGTTGACTACCGACACATACATTCATACAGACATGCACCACAATTTTGAGCATTCCAATACCAATTTGTAGGATTTTATCTAGTTAATTATCTAAAAAATATACGCAACAAGTACTGTAACTTGTAATATTTATGAAAGAATCCATTTTTATAGCATTTATATTTTTAGATTGTTACCGTTGTACTCATAAACTCGAATCAATTACTGTAATGTTGATCAGTCTTTTGTTTCCTTCTCACATCGCTAGTTTCGAAAGCGAATGAAGAAGACATGACACTGATCAAGCTCACCAATCAGACGTTGATTCGAGAGTATACGAACAACGGTTACTTTATACATTCAACAATGAATTAAAATCGATTTAT
Organism: Macaria liturata; assembly: GCA_964023185.1. NCBI lineage: Eukaryota > Metazoa > Arthropoda > Insecta > Lepidoptera > Geometridae > Macaria > Macaria liturata. The sequence goes on from OZ026830.1 coordinate 715,015, forward strand.
CAAAAAAGTGTGGGACCTACAAGTTGCCTAGACTAGCCTATCGTCAGGTATACGAACATTTATAGCTACGACTTAGACATAGTATCAGACATGTATTTTTCTTACTTCTACTTGTAGAGATAGCTAATCGACGAGGATACAGGCAGTGGCTAAAGTAACGTCTCATCTGCTTGCATTTTAAAACACGGCTTTGTTACTCAAAAACTCATCTCATAATAGTTTAATTTATGACAAAACATTGAAAAAATATATTATTTTCAAAAAAGTAAAATCGATTTCGAAGCCGATTTCCTGCCGGATTTGTTATCTGAATAGATCTTTGAGCGATAAAGTCGCCAATAAGGTGATTAATTTTAAGTTTCGTGAGTATATTGGTGTAGTTCCCTTGCGCGTTGGTATTTTAACCAAGTGTATATTTTTCTTTCGTCCTTATTACTTATTAAAACGGTATTTCTTCCTTATGATTGGTTTTGGACGTATAAATGATGCAAGCCGCATTTTAAAACACAGTCGCCGTGGTTTAACCATACTCTAGATTGACTAAATAGATCAAAAACATTACTTCCCAAACATGCAGTGCGTGATATGTGTGCGTCATTATATTCTATGTGCTACATGACTTACTTACACTTATACTTGGACTTAAAAATACAATAAGTTTTTGCCTTTTTTGTTATGATTATTTTCGCTAATTTCCAATTAATTAATACATTTTTAACTCTTGACTCCTCTATTAATATATTTATTTTTAGGTTACAGATTTATTTGTCAACTATTAACAACAACAAATAGGTATACAGTTTAAAAACGATCATATTGTTAAGTCCAAGTAACATTTTTTTCTATTACGATATAAATGCCATAATAAATGCAGAGCTAAACGACAACTTCTATTCTGCTTCTACGAGTATGCTATATCTATGTATACTCAAATATTTTGATCTAAATCTCACCACAAAAAAAAAATGCGCTCAGTAAGCAACACCATTGAAAGACAGACGTAAATTTTAATTAAAAAAAAACATTTTGATAATAAAAATGTTAAGACGCTGTACATTATCTTTTTTGAAATAACTTTTAAAAACTTGAGTCTTTACAAAATCATGTTACCATTAACAGTAATAAGAGTTAGCAAGACTAACAGAGGGGCAAAAAGTTACTGTCGAGGAAAAAAATCTGCCAATCACAGAAGCCTAAAATCTTGTCATGATAAAATGATGTCATTTTGAGCTCCCTTCATTGGCGGATACTTTTTCCTGTATAATTTTGCCTTGGGAATCACATGACTGATCATCGGTCATCCAAATGGTCGCAAACTAAACACTACACGAGTAACTACAAACGTTAACAAATCAGTCTAAAAGCAAACAACATCTAAAATACAAAATCACTAACATCCATTAAATTATTATCAAAGTTCCGTTTGTAAATTCGTTCCCAATGTTGGCAGAGTGCTCACATTACACCGCCATGATACATCTACCAAAACAATAATATAATGGGTAAATAAAATTGAATAATTTCCCATAAATTATCACGATATAATGTTTGCACTAACTTTACACGCGCATGTGTGGAATACGTTCCTCTATGTAGGATAATCTGATATTCCAGTTATTTTTATAAAGGCATATAGGCTCCTCAAGAAATATCTTTACTTTCTACTTGAAATCTAATATTCTGTTTCAACTTAAAATGTTGTATGAGTCAACCATCACAAAACTTTTTCTATCCTCATTATCTTGTTGTACTCAATAATAATATAAATATATGCTTAACATCAGGCAGGCTGTAGTCAAACGTAAACCTATCCCACGTAAAAAATAAAAATAAAAAACTATTGCGAGAGAATCACTTTTCTAAAATCATTACATTCGCCTATCATTGGACTAATAATTGTCAAAAATAAACCGATTACGTTCAAAAATCCATATCAAGAGTTATTTATTCCATCCAGGCAGAGTAACAACTGCAGTGGAATATCCCTCCCATACATAGCACCATCTTCTCCCGACCTTCAATATAACTACTATACATTACACTTTATACACGACACCACACAACACAGTCCTTTACAGTAGACTAGCGGGACCAACTGGGCGGAGACAAGTGGAAAATAATATATTTATAAAGATATATAAAAGATATTTAACTAGTAGCGTATAGAGGTAGTAGATAATTCTGTGCGTGACTGAAATTGGAACTAAAAGTTTAACAAGAACTGTTACATAGTAAGATTCAAAAATAAATCACTGGTTTCTAAACTTATGTTTTTTTCCACAAAAATGACAAAACGATGTCAGTTTTATTATTATTTTCTTCCGGAACCGCTCTTGGGTTGGAGACCTACATCACTTCATCTTTTTCATTTTATTTAAGAGGATTACTATAAAATGGTCTGTGGAATAGTAAACTTTATTAAAAATTACAGTTCTTTATAACTTCTTCATAGTCTAACACCTTAAAAGCTTATTCGTGGCAAAACGTCATTCGTCTGACGCACAATTATCTAGCTCCAACTATAGTAATAAATTGTTTCATAAATGCGCTGTTTTTTTTAGCTTGACAATCATTTTACTTTTTACTAAGTTAGTAATATTTCATAGTTTATTCATCAAGTCAAATATTGCGTTCGCTACTAATCTAAATAGACATAATTTGACATATTATGATAAAATATACAAGAAACATTAACACAATAAAAGAAAACTATAACAAATCAATATTACATAGTTCATACATAAAGATTTACAAAACATTGGTATTGATAGAGATTGAAGCCCCCAATCCCCATTGTACGAGATCAAAATCTAAACTAAATCTATTCACTATATACAATGTATTTAATATTTATTCCTATGTATGTGCCATATTCGTGCGGGTTATTTCAGTTTATTTAACTAATTACTTCTATTTGTTAATTGGATAAGTTGGCACGAGTTTATTCGATTATAATAATGTGGGGCATAATTTTAAATGTAGGTAATGTCAAAATGTTGAATTGGTCAAATATGAACGACCTAAAAAATTTTAAACGTTATGGTTTACTTTTTAAGGTGCAAACAAAGGCCTCAGCGAGGATTATTTTTTTAACATTCTTCTAATTTTACTTAGTTTGAGGCCTAATATTACACCTTAATCCAGTATATTACACTGGCAGAATACTGACTGGATATGTGTGATCAATCACGATATTCGTTTAAGTTATCAGCTGGATCCACCAACCGGTTCGATGTAAAGCATCCTTTTCTAACATAACGCTAGATTTAGAATTCGTTTTTAGCCTCTCATGTTTAGACATACGAGTATATATTTTTAGTAACAAATCGACAAATTAGGCCTAGACATAGATTATATTTTTCTTTGGGGCAATTAATTACTTTTGAATTTCATTTGATAACGCGATCTAATTCTTAGCCACGGCATACTTTCATAAGTAAACCTACTTTCTATGGAACTTCCTCCGTTTTCTTTTCTGCTCCGTGCTTCACTTACGTTTTTTCACCAACTTCACAAAAGGGTGGTTTACAATTCTAGATTAACATTCATCTATAGTTGTAGTTATCTGACGCGATCTACAAATACCAATGTTAGTTCCATGCTCGTGGCGTCGTTACAACAGGAGATGCGTGTGTGTGTGCGCGCGGGCGCATGTTAGCGCGGGGGGGAGGCGGCCGCGATGCGCTGCCGGAGCCGCGCGAACTTGCCGTGCACCAGCCGCAGCTGTGCTCTGGGGAAACAATAACTCTTTATTGGTACTGTAAAGTTGCAATACACAACATAAATAACTCTTTATTGGTACTGTAAAGTTGCAATACACAACATAGATAACTCTTTATTGGTACTGTAAAGTTGCAATACACAACATAAATAACTCTTTATTGGTACTGTAAAGTTGCAATACACAACATAAATAACTCTTTATTGGTACTGTAAAGTTGCAATACACAACATATATAACACGATACATATAATGGATAGTAAGTTTGTTGAGTGTGGCAAACTCTAGTGTTGGAGATCTCAAACTGCTGAAAGGGATTCTGACGTGGTGAGCTATGAGCTATGACGAACAGCTGAGGCATACTATTTTATGTTTTATTACATGTTATGAATACTATGAAAAAATTCACTTGAATTTACCTATCGTGGGTATATAATAATATATTATTTGATATTTCGATACCTTAATTGGCAAACCAGTTAACTCCATTTGAGTATTTTTTTCAGGAGAGACTTAAAACTTCACGCTTAGTGACCGTTACGATACAAATCACACATAAAAATAATTTTGGTATTAAGTGGAGTTGGCTGGTTTGCCAATTAAGGTATCGATTTGAGGTTGAATTATGTTATATAGATATAGGCACAGTATAGAAATAGGTGGCATAATAGACCCAGCAGTGGGACAAAACTGGCTGTGAATTATGATGAGTATATCACCTGAGTTTGGAGGAGAGCTCCCGCTGCAGCGCCTGCACCTCCACCAGCTCGCGCCGCAGCTGCTGGTAGTCCGAGCGCACCTACAAGAACAGAGCACCTGCACTCACTGCCTCTCTGCTTCGACCAAACTTTCAAGCCTGTACGCGTACATCTACCTTCTACTCACAATATGCACTTAGTTCAAAAGTAAAACTGCTACATCGTTATGTTCAATGAGTTCACGTTAGTGCAAATCGACTGATGCCAAGCAGCATTGTAGTCTATGGATCGACGGTCATCGGAAGACTGATGCTAGGGAACATCATTTTCTATTTTGAGAACCGTACGATAAATCGATGATTACATTTTTTTTTTATATGTAATGTGACTAAGTTCTCAGTTCTCTTTATCACGTAATTTTATGGACGACTCGAATTTATCTTTTTTTGAGCTAGATTACTTTCAAAGAAAGCTGAATGAGACGGGCTTGAAAATTTAGTGATTTTAGATGCATATAAAAAGATGTACTCGTACACACGATAAAGTGAGTTAGTAACGTGATCATGAGCATGGTCGACCCACGGAAGTATTCATATGAGGACACATATTCTATCTGGAAGGAAGATGGAACCGCCCTAGACGATCAAACATATATTATACAAAGAATCTAATCAATTACAAAATTCATATATTGCAATTGCAATTCATATATTAAAATAACGCATCACGCCGTGTTAACTTATAGAATTTTTAGAATTACAGGTCCACCTCAATGATTATTATTAAATTTATTTAAATAAATAAATTACATATTAACAACGTGATTGGCGGATGCCGCGCACAAAGAATCACCATAATACTTGCAAATCGCTTTCCTTTATATTCAGTACTAAAGTAGCAAATAATGATCATCTAAGGCAGTTATAAAGTAAGCATTAACTGTAACAATAACGTTATAAGTAGTAAGACACCGGGAGCCTGCAAACATGTCTCAAGCCCTACGAAGCACCCTGGGCCCAGTTCTGAGGGCTTTGGAAGAATGGCTTAAACTCCGTACCACATTTAAGCCAGTTTGAGCTAAGTCGGATTAAAAAGCATGATAATTATAGCTTGTCATTTTTCTAGCTTTATAAGCATGCTGGGATTGTATCATGGCTTTTTTCGTTGCTGGGATGTTTAGAACAAGTTGCTTATGTCACAATTTTACTTACGAAAATAAAATTGCAAGCAAAAATTGTATTTAAATGCCTCATCCACTGTGTTGTTGCTGGCAGAGTGGGTTTTTGAAGAAGTGTTTACCAAGCAAGTTTAGGTATGGTATATAAGATAGAACAAACTGGTAATAGAAAGGTTCACAAGCTTTTAAATAAATATAAAATTATTTCTCAAATAAGCAACACTGTGTGTTGCCACCCTCATATTTGTCAAGGAATTTCATACATTTTCCAATAAATTGAACATTACTAAATGATTTAAGTTACCTAAATTAGAATAGAGAAGAATACAGGTACATATACAAACTGAGGGCAACTTAGTTTCTTGACTAAAATGAATAATTTATTAAACAATATGAATGGACAGATATGTAACTAATGAGATTTTAATAAAAATATTAGTTTAGAAAAATGTCAAGCTATAACCGCCACAGACTTCAGTTGATGAGTAAAGTTGTTTCACATTGTTATTCTGACCTGTTATCAACACTACTACGCAATACACTGAAAACATACAATATAAACATTTTTATTTATTCCACACATACTTTGTAATTAGTATTTGTTATATAATATGCTGAAACTTATTATACTATTTATATACAATATTAACTATATCTAAACCTTCGCCTGTGTTATGTAAAAGAATCTAAATAAAATAAAAAATCCTACATATATTATGTATAGAAATGCAAACAGGTTCATTTTAGTTCATCTTTACATTGACTTATAAGGAGTTGTATTTTCATAAATTTAATAAAGTTAGTTATTTATAACAGATGCCAAGATTTCACTATGTTTTGTTTTGCTCAATATAAACTATCTATTATACCAAATTGTAGGCTGTATGTTTAGAAGAGGTGTAACATGGATGTATAGAAAGATTATATATTTAAATTATAAGTAAGAATATTTGAATAATCAATCTAAGAATGTTTGTATAATTTGTCACCATTGTAATAGCATACCCAAAGCTATTCCAGCACCAACTATACTTATTCTTTCATTTAAAACAATAAGCTTGAAGCATTCAATCACCTATCAGCACACAATGTACAAACATCAGTTATCTACTCACATTAAGTGAATACAAGTGTATGTGAATGCTCAGCCTGTTGGTGATATAACACAAGTTTGTGATTCACTGGTGCCTAGTACCATGTGTGCTGTGACTCACACATATTATGTAGATGATAACTAGCAGTGTAAGAAAATTAGTAGGATATGCTTAGTTTTAGTTTCAGAGGAATTTTCCTTTGTCATTTGTTTTTGTACTTTTTTTATCCTGAATTGTAGAATATTTTTTTGTTCAGGATTATGTAGAAATGGTAATCATTATGTTATGTACCTATTAACTATATTACTATATTAACTTTTTATACGTCTCTCTACACTTTAAATTTCAATTTTAAATTGTCTGTCTCTAATATTCAACCTAAACTGTAGTTACATATATTAGCACTTACTAAATAATATTATAATTTTGAGAATAGAGGTAAATTTACTTAAAAACTTTAACAACCCCATAAGTATCATTAGTCTCAATAGCAAAGCAACATGTGTGGCTCACCTCGGAGACAGATTTGAGCAGGTTCATGACACAGACATCCTGTGTGTTGATGGGCTCCACCAGCTCCTTCTCCACATGCTCCATCTTCCACTCCATCATGTCCAGCTGCTCGTCCGTGCGCTTTACCTACATTATTCCAGCCAAACATGTACATCATAACAATATACATACATTGAAGAGATGTGTGTGTTTGTTGGTCTGTTTGTGCCTCTTTTACAGTACTGTAGAGCACCATTTTATCATTGATTTTAACATGAAACAATATGGACTAAGACATGGGCATCAACTAGTAAAATATAAACATACTTATAGGGAACACTAAAAAAAAGCAGTTAACCACTTAGTAAAATAATGGTTACAGGGATTATTGAGTAGTTTTCCGATTCTTATTAGGTATTAATAAAAATAAATCATACTTGTTTTCATTAACCAGACATACTTACCTAGCTAAAGTGCAAGAATATACATAAAAGGTAAAAATAGATGTCAAGATGGTATTCATAATTCACTCAACTCAGTTTAAGGAAACTACGACGGCCTTATTTAAATAAAAGTAGGTACTTATTTATTTCACAAAGAGCGAGCCTCATTTGTTTAGTACTCAGTAAATATTTGACTGAACTTAAGTTGGTTGCCGTCGCGTTATGCGACGTACTATGAAATAAAGTGGGGCCTATCTTAGCCCTATGTCGTGCCTGACATTCAAATCAAACACCCTGGCCCTGTTCTGCCCTGCGTCTAGGTATTGAACAGTTTATTATTTATAGGAAGCGGCTAGCTGACCTACATTTACTCCCCGCAAATAATTGCACTTTCAAGCAGGAAATTACAAAAGGATCGTGACGCACTTACCGTCTCTTCTAGGTCTTCCATTGTGATCTCTTTCTCAGTCATATTTGCACAAAACTACACAATTTTTATATATAAATTTCCTAAAAATGCATCATCAAATACAAACCCAATTTCCCGAAATGAATCGCTGCAAAATGCAAATGTCAAACAAAATCAAATTAATTTTGACAACTGTGTTGTTTTGGCATTTTGTTTACTTCTAAAATCAATAGCTACAGCTATTAAGACCATTTAGCAAAAGTGAATACTATTTATATCTGGGCGCTTCTGTGAGTGGGATAACTAATTGGAATCGTAAAACCATATCCGTGGTTCTTTAATCAATTTGACAACACTACACCACTGTTCACCAACCACATACGAAGCTAGAGAAAACGGCATGGAGTACATAATAACCATTTACATCACAACATAATTACTCTACTCTTTGATCACAACACACAAATATTAGAAAGACTAATGCTGTTGCGTGAGTGTATATGTTTAATACTTCTTCACGCCTAAACGGCTGAATCGATTTGGATGAAATTTGGTACGGAGGTAGATTAGATCCTGGATAAATACATAAGACTACTATTTATCCCGGAAACGGATTAACGCGGGTAACACCGCGGGGCGACGCTCGTAGTATTTAAAACTTTTAAAAGACCTACGCATCGGGCTTTGATGCGATTATTTAATCAAATAAGTGTTTATGGGGAGCACGAGCCCCGGGTGACGGAAATGATAACACCGTGTGATTTATGTTGAATGTTTATTTGGTATCGTCACAATCGGAGATAGGCTCCCTTATACATAGTTGTACATAGTACAGAAGTTACAGGCACTACTTTGCGAGGCGCGGGCGGGAGACCGCGCGGAGGGCGCGGATCACGTGGCGTGTGTCGTGTGCGAAAGCGGCGGCAGACTGACTGACTCCTGCGGCGCGGAGATGTGCTTATATTCACGCGACCGCGCGCTCTCCCCCCGTTCCTCTGTGCGGTGGTTCGAGAAGTATAATTGTGCTCGGGCCCGTGTAACGACGGGCGCGACGTAGCGAAACAAATCGCATGGTGGCGCTTTGCGTCGCCACACCACCCACCCACGGAGAAAAGTGCCCCAAATTATTAGGTACGTTAAAGTTGTCTTAATAGCTAGAGTAGCATCGATGATGACGCAAATTATTTACAAAATAAGATCTCATTACGGCTCAATGATGCCATAAGGTAACCCCATGACGATCGAGTGACGTTAAGTGGAATGCGAAAAGAAATTGTGATGTTAGATTTAAATTTACAGATCGAGGATGTCCCGGAATCTGACTCTGCGACCAGTGCGAGTGACGACCGGTGCAGGCGATGGGGGTGCAGGTTGGGCGGGTGTAGATGAGTGAATTGGTGATGGTGTTGCTGTTGCTTGCGCGGGTGATGAGAGCATTATGTCGTCGTCTACTTCTTCGATAAATGCCGGCTTCACACGGTCAAGACTTACTTGGGTGTCTCTGTTTCCCACGGTAATACATATGGTTTTGTCATTCCTTTTTGTTACCGGATGGGGCCCCGTGTAAGGTGGTTTCAGTGACGGCTTTACTGAGTCATCCCGGAGGAACACGTGTGTGCATGTTTGTAGGTCCTTAAACACGAATGGTTGGCGTTGGGTGTGACGTGATCCTGCAACAGGTTTTAAGTTTGCCATGTGCATTCGTAGCTGTGACGCAAAGTTGTGGACGTCTTCCAGGCATTCGTTGTTGGATGAAGGACTCAAGAATTCCCCGGGTAGTCTCAAGGGTTCACCGTAAACAAGTTCAGCGACTGATGCTTGTAGATCTTCTTTTAAAGCTGCTCGCATGCCAAGAAGTACGAGTGGTAAAGCAGTACACCAAGTGCCTCCATGGCACATGAGCGCTGCTTTTAGTTGGCGATGTAATCTTTCTACCATGCCGTTGGCGCACGGATGATAGCTGGTGGTGCGCGTGCGAATCGCTGAACACTGCTTTAAAAGAGCATTAAATAATGCGGATTCAAACTGTCGGCCTTGATCTGTAGTTACAATGGATGGGACGCCAAAACGTGAAATCCATCCAGTTGTGAATGTTTCGGCCACTTCTTCCGCTGTGATGCCGACCATGGGCCATACCTCTGGCCATCGCGTGTAACGGTCTACGGCTGTCAGGCAATATTGAAAGCCTTTACTGGAAGGCATAGGCCCTATGATGTCCAAGTGGACGTGGCGGAAGCGTTTGGTCGGAGTAGTAAAATGTCCAAGTGGCGTTATAGTATGTCTTGACACCTTGCTACGTTGACATGAAGTGCATTCACGTGCCCATTTACGACAATCTTTGTTCATGGATGGCCACACAAAACGCTCAGCCACCATGCGTGCAGTGGCTCGCACGCCAGGGTGGCTGAGATTATGGACTTTGTTGAAATAACTACGCCGGAATGAAGGCGTTACAAATGGTCGTTGCTTCCCCGTTGACGTGTCGCAGTAGATGGTTATGTTAGATCCAGGAATACAAACCTTTTCCAATTTTAGGGAAGAATTTGTAAGAGCCTCCTGGAGCTCGTCGTCTGTGGCTTGTTCATCTGCCAACGCAGCGAAACTCTCTTCTAAGGTGATGGCTTCGATCCTTGACATCGTGTCAGCGACTACATTATCCTCTCCCTTAACGTGCACTACGTCAGTCGTAAACTGGGATATGAAGGATAGCTGGTTGAGTTGAACAGGTGGAAGCTTGTCGCGGCGTTGGGTAAAGGCATAAATGAGTGGTTTATGGTCTGTGTAAATAGTGGCGTGTTGAACCTCGAGCAGGTGGCGAAAGTGTTGTATACTTTCGTATACACCAAGAAGCTCTCTGTAGTATGCCGGCCACTGCGCTTGTTTGCTTGTTAGCTTCTTGCTGAAAAAGGCTAGTGGTTGCCAAACGTTGCCTACTTTTTGTTGAAGGCAAGACCCGACGTGTACCGAGGAGGCGTCTGTGAAAAGTCCTAACTCGGCGTGACTCACTGGGTGAGCAAGGAGAGTAGCACTAGCGAGGCTATCCCTGCACCTTTGGAATGCTAGTTCGAGTTCGGGCGTCCAAGGTACTGGCTGTGTCCCTTTGAGCTTTGAAGAAGCTAGTAAATTGTTGAGTGGCGCTTGGAGTTCAGCAGCCTTAGGGAGAAACCGGCGATAAAAGTTTATCATGCCTAGGAATCTGCGAAGCCCTTGGGTTGTTTTTGGCAATGGATAGCTTTGAAGAGCCTCAATCCTTTCGGGAGGTGGTTGCGTCCCGTCTTTGTTTATGCGGTAACCAAGGAAGATCACTTCTTTGGCACCAAAAACGCATTTGGAAGGGTTGACAACGACTCCAAATGTGTTGAGTCGCTGGAATAGAATTTGCAGGTGCTCCAGGTGTTCAGATTCCGAACGTGAGAAAACCAAAATGTCGTCAACGTACGGGTAGCAAAAACTCAGCCCCCTTACGACCTCGTCCATGAAACGTTGGAACGTTTGCCCTGCATTACGTAAACCGAAGGTCATAAAGGGAAACTCAAAAAGGCCAAATGGCGTGGTGATGGCGGTCTTGCAAATGTCGGTGGCGTTGACAGGAATCTGCTGGTAAGCTTTTACTAGATCGATAGTGCTGAATACGGTGCAACCAGCAATGTTGTTGGAGAAATCAGCTATGTGCCTAACGGGGTAACGGTCTGGTATGGTTCTCGCGTTTAGAGCGCGATAATCGCCGCATGGACGCCATCCTAGCTCACCCTTTTTCGCCATGTGAAGGGGAGAGGCCCAAGGACTATCGGAAGGTGTGGCTGTACCACAATGTACCATGTCGTCGAACTCCTTTTTGGCTGCTTCCAGCTTCTGCGGTGCAAGGCGGCGTGGACGGCATGCAACTGGTGGACCCTCGGTAGTAACAATATGGTGAACTGTTGTGTGTTTCACCTGTCTTGGAAGTCCTGGGGGGCGTGTCAGATCTGGGAATTCCAGAAGAAGTTTGGAGTAAGGTGAGGAATCGTTTACAGATATGGCTCTAACGCTAACTTGGTTGACATGAGCGATTGAAGCCGGTGTGGTCAGACTTGTATTTCCGTCAATAAGACGTTTACGACGGAGATCGGGCAGCAGGTTATAGAAACTCAGGAAATCTGAGCCTATTATCGGTGTGTCTACGTCGGCGATAGTGAAGTTCCATTGGAAGTCGCGACGTAAACCTAGGTTGAGGCGAAGTGAAATGCTGCCATATGTGTTGATGGTGCTACCGTTAGCTGCGGCTAGTTTGTATCCCGTAGATGTGTTGGTGCGACCCTTGACTAAACGTTTGGGATAGCAGCAAAGGTCGCTACCAGTGTCAATTAGGAAACGCAGCAAAGTCGTCTTATCTGAGACAAATAAACGGCGGCAGGATTTGCAGCAGTCGGTCGCCGCGTCTACTGACTGCTTTGGTCGTTTCCCTGCTTTTTGTCGACCCAGGTACAAGGACTTGTGCATTTCCTCGCTTTTTTCTTGTAGGTTTGGTGGTACCAGCACAGGGATGATGATCGTGATGATGATGGTGATCTGGAACTCGCCCTTGAGCGGTCGTTTTGACTTGTAAGTGACCGTGAACGAGATCTGGCATCGTTTGTGAGCATTTCTACGCATTTGGTTAGTTGATCTATTCTCAGGGTGTCGCCATTATTGAAGACGAAACGGGTTTAGTTGAATACCGAAAACGAGTCAGTGAGCGGTTGAACTAGTGTAAACAAATAGTGATAGGACCGGAAGTATGTCACTCGATTGTCACTGGTCACTGAAGTCGTCCGAAAATTAAATTAGTTGTAACCGGAATCGTACAATCCCAAAGGTCAATGACCGCAAGTCGATCGGTGTTTACCGTAAGTGGACATTAAGAATAAGTACACATTATTAGGTCACAATACGTAATGTCAAAACACAATGCAATAAAAGGTCACAACATAAAATAGACAACACACATATATACAAAAAAAATATTAGCACACAAGAATAAATTTAAGTTCCTAAAAATAAAGAATGTTTAATGTGAAATTTATAACTATAACATGGTTGAAAATAGGTAAGTCGTAGTTAGTTGCTGAGCGCGGCGACGCGCTTTGTAGGTACTTCGCGTGTTTTTCGAGCGCGGCGCGGCGTGCTTTGTTTGATGTTTGCCGCGCTATGCCCAATGCTCGTCGACGCGGCGCGTTGTTTGCAGCGTCTTGTGATATTTAAACTCGTGTTGTCGTAGGTAATTGAAGTTTGCTCACCGGGTTGCTTGCAATAGGTACCTCCTCGTGGAATGTTGCCGAAAATAATGGTCCCGCCTAGGGACTGCAGACTGCCGTTGTCCACGTCGCCACGTCGCGCCGTGCTTGTTGGTTTGTGTTTGATGATGCGCACGTGCAGCGCGTGCTACTGGACGGCGGCGGAGCGAGCTCGTGAGTGTGACGCCGTGGTGCCGCCACGCCGTGATGGCCAAACCGAGTGGGTTTGGTTGTGTTGTCGGCGGGCACCGGCTGATGAGGCGTCCCCAGACAGGGTGCTTGGCGAGCTTATAAACAGTTTGTACTCGCGGTTTTTATTTGGACAGAACACTGAACTGCACTATGAATTTTCGTGTACGAAGTATCGCGGGTCACCATTATGGGGAGCACGAGCCCCGGGTGACGGAAATGATAACACCGTGTGATTTATGTTGAATGTTTATTTGGTATCGTCACAATCGGAGATAGGCTCCCTTATACATAGTTGTACATAGTACAGAAGTTACAGGCACTACTTTGCGAGGCGCGGGCGGGAGACCGCGCGGAGGGCGCGGATCACGTGGCGTGTGTCGTGTGCGAAAGCGGCGGCAGACTGACTGACTCCTGCTGACTGACTGACTGCGGTGGTCTTCCTCTGAGAGGGTTCTCTTCTCAAGTCATTGACTTCTTAAGAGGGCTGGGCGCCGGGGCACACTGACTCCGGGGAAATTGTTGCAGCTCCCGGAACCCCTTGTACGGAGCTCGCCTGGGTGCTGGTAGGTGGCAGTTGGTGTTGTGGCGTGATGCTGCGGCGGGCGCGCGGCTCGGCGAGGGCGCGCAACTCGTCGAGGGCTCGCGCGGCGGAGGCACGCAGGTCATCACCTGCCACGATGGAGGTCAGGAGGCCCACGTACGACTCCAACAAGCTGTCGTTGTCGCTGTAGGTCCCGACCTCTGTCGCGCTATCACAGCGCAGACTTTGTGGCTCAGTCTGTGTTGTTTTTTCTTGCCGCGGCGCGCTCACCGGCGCTGCCTGCGGCGTGTTGCGGCCTCTCTCACTGCGCGGGCTGCGCAGGAGGGAGGGCGACTGAGGTAGTGATATGCGGGGAGAAGGGGTACCCCTACCACGCCTTCCCCTCCGTCTTCGTCGCGATGATGCGGTACTGGATGTTTGCGGTGACTCGCCGCTGCTGTCGGGCCGGCGCTCCGGCGCCGGTGATGGCAGCTCGAGTCGCCGCTTTGGTGTCGCGCGCTGCAGCACGGGTGATGGTGGCCTGATGACGCGCCACTGTTGCGGAGGCTGTCTCTGCAGCGGTGGTGGTGCGGGCTGCGCAGGCGGGCGCCTGTCTCCAGGGATGGGGATAGCGCGCTTGCGCGCCTCGCGCAAAAACCAGCGGCAGGTGCGGTTATTGGCCGCATGTGGCTCCGCACAGTTGGCACATTTCTTGGGTGCATCTGGCGAGCTGGTGCACTCGCGTCCGTGGTGGGGGCCCCCGCACTTAACGCAGCGCTGGGGGCGGTGGCAGAGGGCGCTGGCATGGCCGAACGCCTGGCATCTGTGGCATTGCGGTATTTTAGAGCTACCGCGCCATGCTTCAAACGAAACGTGCGGCATGTTCAGTAACTCCGTGGTGTTGAAAAGTCTTGATTGTAGCTCCCGGGACATCATGCTGAACTGTAGGAACACGATGGAGTTTACTCTACCCGGGAGAGGCGGTAAGTTGCGGGCGTGATTTACTGGGAATCCGCGCGCTCTTAGGTCTTCAATTATTATATTGGGATCCGTGTTTGTTGGGAGTCCCCGCAGCGCCACCTTGATAGGCCTATCTTGTCGCAGCGAGTAGGTGTACCAGGATAGGCTTGGCACAGTCTTCTCCAGCCCCGACAGGTAGTCCTTGATGGCGTGGTACTCCTCCTCCGTTCCTGGTAGCAGGCGTAATCCGGTACCTAGTGGCCGAGCCGCAGGTGTTCGACCAAACCTGCGGCGCAGCTCTTCTAGGTGCAGTGGCCAGTTGGGGAGGGACTCCACTGTGATGGGTGGAATCTTTCTCGACCCAGCAGGTTGACTGGAGGGCGCTGGTGCTGGTCTTGGTGAAGTGCTACGCGGCGATTGCAGTCTATCCACAACGGGCGCGCGCAGCACATTGGCGTATGTTTTCATCTCGCGTTCACTCGACGATGATGATCTGGACTCGGCTGAGGATGATGATGATGATCCTGGAGACGCATCCCGACTGTCCGGTATATACCGGTCCCTCGGGAAGGGCCATGCAGGAGCCACGCGGCGAGCTTGCTGACTGGTATTCACAGTTGCGCTCTGCTGCGCTCTCATTGGCTGTCTGGCTGGGTGGGTTGCTCTACGCGAGGGCTGCATGGTGCAGTGTTGCGCGGTACGTGGCTTCTCCGACAGACTCCCGTTTGCCGCCCAAACAGGTAGACTGTTCGGAGGGAGCCGTACGGACCGTCACTGTACACTGCACTAAGGATGTAATTGACACTGATAAATTTGGTTCGTCGTGTAACGTCACAATTTACTGCCCGGCGGCGGAACAGCACGTTTGCGCGGCACTAGTGCACTCACACGGTGGATAGTCACTGTCTATTTAGGTCGAAGGGAACGCGAGTTGCGATTACTCAGCAGAACTCGGTTCGGTAGGCGTGTGCCTGCCGTGGCGGCGCTTGGTCACAGGGTGACGACGCCGGGGCGGCAGGCGGTAGTTCCTGGAGATGGTGCAGGTCGCATCGACCTCACGTTCGGGAGCTGCAGCACGAAGACCGACGAGCTCAACCTCACGGGAGGGAGCAGACGAGCAGCGCGAATCAACAGGAACCGATTAATTATTTTAAAAAACTGACTCCTGCGGCGCGGAGATGTGCTTATATTCACGCGACCGCGCGCTCTCCCCCCGTTCCTCTGTGCGGTGGTTCGAGAAGTATAATTGTGCTCGGGCCCGTGTAACGACGGGCGCGACGTAGCGAAACAAATCGCATGGTGGCGCTTTGCGTCGCCACATGTTTAAGAGGACGACTTTTATATCATACATAATATGTGATCGTGCGAAGCTGGCAAGTTAAAAATACAAGTAAATATGTTTTATATACATTTATTTTGTCTTTAATTTATAAAGAAACATAGAGACGAGACTTAGAATGCGTGTGACACGAGTTTACATAAAATATGAGATAGGTACATACAATATATCTATAGTAACCTTGTATAATGTGAAGTAAGGTCCGCGCACACTAGTCGCCAGATGAAAGTACTCAGTCGGAATCGAAACTGGCAATCATAGAATCATAGGATTCCCATGATCAGCCGATCTAAAAAAATATCTCAATTTAGATATTTGATTGGTGAATACCCACGTGACAATAGATTTGTATTTGTACTAAATAAACACAGCATTGTGAAATAATTTATTAACAACAAAACTAAGTAATACACATTTTAGTAAGTGTAAATATGTACAAAATCTGAAAAAAATATAAAATAAACAAAGAAGATTAATATGACTAGTTCTAAAAAAATTACATTTTCTGAAGCAACCGTGTGCACAAGTCCTTAACTAATTTTACCAACAATTTTCGAAACATATATTTTATTTGATAAATCTGCTAGTCCTTAGTAAATTATAAAAGCTATTTTACAAATCTTTGTTAATATTTGAATGCCTAACAATTTTTTTTACGACGTCAAAGTATCCTACAGAAATCGATCGAGTTGTAATAAACATAATCACATTGTCAACTTAAATATCAAAATATCTTATTGACGTCACTAACTACTTACAGAATATATTTTATAATTTCATAGAAATAATTATAACATTTAATTTTGGTATCAATATTTCATTCAATTGTTAAGTACCTATCATAGATTAGGGTCACCATCCATTTGATTAGTTGGTTTTACATTCACACCATGTCATGTCCATTGACATATGAAATGGATTCGCTTCATAATTGAAGATATACAAACTAGACCACACTCTATGATATAGTACCTGTGATATATGAGAGCATAGATTAAATCAATCATTCTTACATAGCTTAAATAAGTACAATAGTCGATCAAACTAGGACAGAGTTTAGAATATCAGTGTAAATAAATGTCAGCATTTTACTTTACAAGAATCAATCACGACACCGATCATACCCTGTCGCTTAAAAGTTCTGATATAATAGATTGCGAAAATTAACTTAAACCCATTATTTAGTGTTTTTTTTTTTCATATTTTTCTATGTAGTCTGGTGTTCGTTTCTTTTCAACGTAGTCGTAACGCTACACATGTTTACAATTCATTGCACGTCCATATAATATTCGATATAAATATAGTTGGCTAATGTATAATTATCATAATATCAGTTTCATCATACATACTATGCCTATATTACAATTTTTTATCAGATTTTCACCGTTTTCAATTAAAATTTTCATCACAAAAACCATTCAACTACAACATTGAATCTTAAATAAAACAAGAGTTATTTTGTACAAATAATAGTTAATAATTCGACAGCTTCGTATACTACTTTAGTGGAAGTGTCCTCGCCTCGCCCACTGCTTCAGTGTATCGATACAGTGAAGGCGTCAATTTGATTATCTAATATTGTTGGCACTTCCCCAACATGCATCATTTGATATCGTCCAAATAGATTTAGAATCTGTATCGATGACGTGGGCGTGTGCCCTTCAAGGTGAGAACTTGAAACCCACCGGGAACACCGGCTTGAAAACTATGACGCCAGAGCTGGCCACTCTCATACGAACTTACTCTTTTTAGTTTCACCTAATACAGATAGATTTATTTATTATATGTACCTGGTGTGTGATACATTTCTAACAGGGCAAGTATCATATTAATCAACAAATTACCCATAAGATTTGGTTCTGTCCATAAATTCGTTTTAAATTCTCAGTACATCAACCTTACTAAATTGGTACATGGGTACGTGCGTTCCCTCGGTGGGTTTCATTAAAAAATACCTATTAAATTACAAATAAAATAAAAAGCGAAACTTCACCCGCAGTGAAATAATATTAATCTTACCGCGAATCATTCTGGTAAATTAAAGGGGGCGCCACTGTTGCGGTCACGCTAGCAATTCTGACGGGGGTAGTCAAAAAATAGTTTTTAAAATGAAAGCAATGTCGTCGCCACGACCGCTCGAGAGACCGCGTAGTACGCCCCCGCCTTAAAAGTAAAATAAATCTTGGCTTATGAACATACAAGATCACTCAGTTTCGTACCTCGCCGCGAGATGGCGCTTACACTAGTATCAACTCCTGCAGCCGGAGAACATGGACATCTATACCCTAAGATATGCCTTTTTGATGTAACAATTTAAAAGTAAACAATAAATAACACGCAGACGAAAATTAGGAAAAACCAATCAGAAATTATTACTTTGATTGATATAAACCATTTCTATTTTTTTTTTTTGTTTACTGGCAAGAATTCTAAGTCGCATATGTGTAAAATACTGATGAGAAAGAATAATTCGAACTCCTTAAAAAAAAGTATTGCACCGGCTACCTGTAGGGTTTTGTACCATGTCCCCCGCAGTCCCGCCGCACTCCGTATCCAATAATTGACTAAATCCGAGACCTCCCGCTCGCTCTCGTGGTCCCGAACGCAAACAAAGAGAGATAGAGGAACTATAGTGGGGTCCGCGCTAATCTATGCTGTATGCCGCCGGCGCAGGGCTCATTTCAGCGTGTCCGTCTGCTCGAAGGCCTGCTCGCTCACAGACACCGCGTCGTAGGAGAGCGCCTCCTTCAGCGGCTCCACGCAGTTCTTGGGAATCAACGTGCCTGGAACACACAAACAATATATTATATGACGATAGATTGTTAGCATATAAATGCATCAAAAATGTACTTTCCCAAACACTTGTCTTCAAGTATTTAAGAAACTAACTAATTTAAAACTTATTTAAGTAAACAATCAAAACATGGAGACATTCTCCTAGCTAGATGGTATAAATTTTAGGTTTAAAATCATAATATCTGTTTGTTTTTTTAGAAGGCAGCAGCCGGATACGTTTGTATCAACAAATCTCATCCGCGACCGTCTCTTCATGTGAAGTGTCAGTGTACTGACCCACGATCTTGAGTCCCTCGTCAGTCTTGATGCGCACGACCTGCATCTTGTTGAGCATGGAGCGCGCCGCCAGCACGGACTCCACGCGCGCCCACACCGCCAGCACCGACCCGGACAGCACGTGGTACGTGCGCACGCGCAGGCCCACCTGCGATATAGGAATATGGTTACTCAGTACAAACAAAACGTATTTTAGTTATGTACTTATTATGTCTTCTGTGAACGATATCTTCTATCTCTATCGTTGGCTTCTAGCCAATTTTTAAATTAAGGAAAAATCGTCTAGTGACTTTCAAAAACAGTATCTAATGTAATGTTATATACAAAAGGTTGTCCTACGGAATAGGGTTTATGCATGGAACTAAAATTTGATTTTTGTTAATAAACTATAAAAATATACCAAAATACTAAACGAGCTGTGCAACCCCTATTTTATATCCACTAAAAAATAAAGAAGTTATGAACAATTGATGATTTCATTCCATCTCTTTCTTTCAAAACAGAATTTTCTATGTATTTTGTATGGCGTTAGTACCCTGTGACGTCACATGGCATGTCTGTTCTCTCTGTCTAATCGTAAACTAAAAACGTGTATAACTGCGTTATTGTTAAAGCTAATTGAAAAATATTTCACTATGCTGATTGTCTATTAAAAAGCTTTCATTGAAGTAATAAAAAAAAAGTTGTGTATATTTCCTATTATTACCAACGATCCCCTGGGCGCGATGTTCAGCCTATTGGAACTCGCACAATAAACTAACACTACGAGGAGTCACGACCCTCAGTAATGAGTAGTACGCACCTCGCAGTCGTGTGCGTTCCTGCAGACCGCCTTCCAGTAGGCGTGGCTGCAGACCCGCAGCGAGGCGGTGTACTGCGCGCGCCACGACGTCTCCGCCTCCGCACTTTCGACTTTCTTATATTTCTTTTCGATTTCGGCTAACGATTCTTGACGCAGCTGTAAGCCTGTGTTTGGTCTGCAAGTGGAAGTTAATAAATTCATATGAGACTTCAAGCTTTCGTGTCGAGAGTTATTGGTCTGAAAGTATTTTTTTTATGAGACTTTGTGACCATGGTATTGAGACTGAGAACAAATGAGAAAAGTGCAAAGCGGACATGACTCTATGGCAATCGGAAGCGGTATTTGCCGGTGCGGCAAGGGTGATGGGATAATTTAAAAACTTACATATTGAGATGTATCAAAGTATATAGTGACTTGTGTCTTGTGAATGTATATGTGAATGAATGTCCTTATTAAGACTAACAACTTAACTTATATACTTAATGCTACGTGTGGTACCTGATACAATGTAAATAGTATCTTATCTGCATATGCAGATAGATCGCATATGCATATAAGAAGATATCGCCTTATGCTCCTGCCACACGGTATTCCATTCATTTATTCAGCCACATTTGAAAAACAGTCAAATTCAATGTTCGAGTTTTGGTCTAGTCCGTATGAAAGTAGTTTCTTTTTTCTTTATTTCAAGAGCAGAATATGATTGTTGCAACGTTAAACTTCCAAAAATCTGAAATGATGAAATGA
The DNA here is from genome assembly GCA_964023185.1 of Macaria liturata. NCBI lineage: Eukaryota > Metazoa > Arthropoda > Insecta > Lepidoptera > Geometridae > Macaria > Macaria liturata. The sequence goes on from OZ026830.1 coordinate 735,933, forward strand.
AAGATTCTTCTTCTTCTTATCGAATGAGAGTCGCCAACTCTGGTGTCGAGAGTTATCCAGCCGCCCGAAAGGCCTTTGACATGGCTTAACGACTGCCGTAGGAAGAAATATCTACTATATGGTTATTGTGGTGCACCTGTATATCTGGAACATGAGCTCCTTCTTCTGCCTGGCCTTGTTGTTGTTGTGCGCGCTGGCCGCCACGCACAGCACGGCCGTGTGCTTGTTGTTGCGCGGCTGCAGCGACAGGTAGAAGCCCTCTTTGGGGCTAGATAGCTCGGACCACTTCTCCAGCGCCTCCGTCCACTCCATGCCGCGCTGGTGACGAGATATGGAGGTTAGATAGTAATTATGTACTTTGTCATACAGGGTCAAATTAAAAACAGCAGCGACCGCACGGAACTAAGTAGCTAACATCTCATACAACTGTTTTGGACTTAATAAAAAAATATCTATTTTGATGAGTACAATGCAATTACATTTGTATTGACGTGTCTTTAGACAAAAGCGTTTTTCAACAGAAATGCCACTAGGAAATTGAAAATGCACTTAGTACTACAAATTCCGAGTTTATATCACGTGAGTCGCTATCCTGTTTCCAGTGTCCAGGTGACATAGCCTGTACTCCTCGTAAGAAATTTAAGAGAAAAGAAGGCCCCAAGTCTTGTTCCAACAGTATCTATACATATAATAAAGCTGTAACCGGTCGGTGTCTGTACATTGAAGAGAAATGAAAAAAAAGGTTCTTCTTTGATGCAATGGAGCACAAAAATCATGTTTAAAAAAAATCTGTTTGTCTGTAGGTATGTTTGTTCGTTATAGACTTGAAAACGGCTGAACCGATTTGTCTACGGTTTTCACTAACATGTTGGTGCATTTTTAACTCAACATTTTAGTGCTTATTTCATTTCAATCGGTTCGTAAATAATTAAGTTGTGTTCATTTTAAACCTTTTTATCTCAAAACAATGCGAGCGAAGCCGCGGGCGTCCACTAGTGTTTTAATATATAAAAGAGTGCGTACCTCTGAGTGCACGGTGTGCAGCTCGACAGGCGCGCGGCCGGTGGCGTGGCGGCGCAGGAAGCGCACGCAGCGCACGCGGCGCACGCACTCGCCCGCGCTGCCCAGGTCCAGGATGCCGAGGTCGAAGCGACCGCTGCGCTTCGCTGCAATGCAAACAACATGCTTTTTGTACAAATAGTCATCTAATAACAAGATTTTTCGAAAATTCTGTGGACTAACCTGAAGAGAAGATGGCAGTAAGCCATGGAGAAAAAATGCCAAAAACAGCTTGTGGCCGAGCCCAAGGCAAGGGAAAAAGGGTGTATACTTCTACTACGGTGGGATCGAATCGTAAAGTGATTGTATCTGGGACGATCGTAGACGACGACCAGAGACTAGACTACGATAAATAATTGGGAGAAATCCTTGTCTAGATCCGCCTCGCGGTGTTAACCGGTCACTCGGTCACGGTCACAGGTTACTTCTACCCAAATTTAAGATTTGAATAACGTTCCTGCAAATCAGGAGTTTCAATGCATAGTTGAATAGTTCTGCTACAAACATACCTTGTTCCATGACGGCTGCGAGTGTGTCTGTGAAGTACTTGAAGAGTCTGTTCTGGAGTTCCACCGGCATGCCCAGTATCCTGTTCAGGAACTTGGACATGTTGTTGTAGTCCTGCAATCACAACACGTAGTTTAAATCAAATAGAATACGCACAAGATGGTTTAGCTATATTATTATTTTAAGTTAGTATTAGTACATTTTTAGTTTAGTGAACTTATAACAGTAAAAAAAAAATAAGAGATATAAACCAGATTTTCAGAAACATTTTTTTTCTGAAATGACTCACTTAAAATTTAACTTGGCAGAAACGTTGCTACAAATGGCGACAAGTTATCTTGCACAGTCTCTAAAATTCTGACAATTGAATCTTAAATTTTCTGTAGTGACAGATTTCTAGTAAAGATCCTGAGCCACATAACACAATACTGTTAGTTAGTAGTTTAGTGTTATCTCTCACAATGAGTTTAAAATCTCTTTACTAAAGCTGTCACGGTATGAAATAAAGTAATCTAACAAGACATTGTGTTACAACCACATGTAATTTACATAATAAAATGCTGGAGCTGTAGGAATCCGTAATAAACCGGGATCTAGGTTTCTTAGAATTATCGTGTTGATTTTTGTAGGATTTTCACACAGGATTTTACCTAAGTATATTATAAACTTTTATTAATTATTTCATGTATATATGTACCTTATCTAATGACAGTACGCCGGGTTGAGCTTCGCTGTTGACAATAAGCCCCACTCCGACGAGCGCGGACGCCACGTCCTGGAAGAAGTCGCCCGTGTAGTCGCGCGGGGGCGCCACCAGCGGCGGCTCGTACTTCATGAGGGCGCGCATAACCGCTTCCAGCGCAGAACGACCTTGACATATAAACTAGGAGTGTAATTGTTGAAACGATGACGGTGACAGCAACATTTCAAAATGGCGGCGAGAACAAACATTTCAAATGGCAACTATAGCCAAAATATTCAAGATGGCGCTAATGGCCCAAGGTTTATTTGCCTTGGTGTTACACAAATGTAACCATACTAAACTGTTAAAAAATATGTATTACAGAATATTACAAAGATTTTTTTTCGGGTACAAAAGTTGCTAATTGGTCGTGACTCTATCGCTGAATTCATTCCTTGAGGAAGTTCTCTTATTGCATTTTGAGGAAATGTTCCTTACCGTATTTATTATCTATGTTGAACTGGCTGAGGTCCCGTGTATCGGTGGCGCGGCGGTCGCCGTGCGTGAGCGCGCCGAGCGACTCCAGCCGCTTGGCCACGGTGGAGGCGAAGCGCCGCTCTCCCGCCAGGTCCGAGATCAGGAAGATGTACTCCGGCGCGTTCACCTGGTTTGATCGGTGCGTGCGACCTGCGCCCAAATTATTATGTACTCCATCTATTTTTATATGCATTATAAAATTTCATTTCGAGAGCTGACTGACATTTTATAAAAAAAATTACGCATGTAATTTTTTCAACTATAACGGGTTTGCACTTTGCCATAATTGACATATATGCCACTTACGTACGTTATATACGAGCACGTCATAAACGTGCGTCATATACGTACGCGTATGACGTATTAAAGTAATGTTGAGTAAACGATCATAGACTGTGCTGTTGCGTGTGTTAAATTCCTCTTTTTACATACATGACAGTCGGACGAATGAAGTTCTTTTTTTTTTTTGTTCATTTATTCGTAAAGATTATTTACACGTCAAATTCCATACATTCATATAATTTTCACGATTACAAGTAAAATTAGTTCGTAAATTTAAAAGAGTAACTCACCAAACTGTTGTATGGCTCTGTCTGCTGACCACGGCAACTCGAGCGTGATGTGAACTCGCCGCCTCTGGTTCCGCGCTCTGTGAAAAGACAAAGTGTCAAGTAAAAAGATTAACTATCAATTCAGCTGTTTTGTAGTTATGGTTTGAATGGCAATGTCGAATCCGATATAGAGTTTAGAAGAACGTCTACGTATTGTTGTTAGTCTCGGGTGTGTCAATGTTGGTGATTCAGCAGTGAGAATAGAAAGTGCTGTGATTAATTGTGATTCCTCACCTCCTGTCACTCTGCAGCGAGATGCCGGAGGAGGCTGCCTCGGAGATGATGGCGACGTCCTTCTCCCCGTCCATGAAGCGCTGCTTCTCCGTGAGGTTGAGGGTCTCCAGAGGCACGTCAGCCTCGCTGCGGGACTCGTACAGGATCTGCCCGCCCTCCGTCGCCACCACGCGCCCCTTGCGGCCCGTCATCTGTGTACAACCAACGCTAGCTTGGATACATATATACAGAAAGAGGCACTGACGCTGCTCCAAGTAACTTCTACAGCTCTGCCCGACTCGTTTAGGATCTGCTGGACCGACTAGTAAAGGATCTAACCGACATGTACAGAACCTGCCCGATTCGTAAAGGATGTGATCGACACGTGCTGGATCTGGCCAACTTGTAAATGACGACCAACGACCTATACGACTCGTGATAGTAATATAAATGCAGAGTTTCTAAAAATTTGTCTAAGGCATATAGGATCTGTCGGACTCGTAAATTATCTGTTCAACTCGTAAAGGATTTGTCCGCCTCACACGACGTGAAAACCATACCTCGGCCACGTTCTCTGTACCCCCCAGCTCGTCGACCAGCTGGTCGAGTGTGTTGGGCGGCAAACGCTTGCCGAGCCGCTCGATGGCAGCCAGGAGCTCTTCCTTCATGCTGCACGCGCGCTCGATCGCCGAGCGAGGAGGCGGCGCGGGACGAGATGGTCCTGACGGGAAGATGATACTATTAACAAACTTTTGTCTTAGTTACTTAAAGGTTAGTTAGGTGGAAAACGCTTGTTCAAAATGATAAGGACATGTGTGCTCTATCTACTTATAACAAAGCAACGAGATCAGGTTTCTTCAATTTTCTTAATTGTAATGACAGAATTACTGTCCAAAAAGGACTCGCACAAAAGAAGTGAATAGTAGTAGTTATTTCTGTGCACGAGACATTCAGGCATATAACCACCAGAAGTTAGCTTTCAAGCGAGGCTGCTGTAAGATGCTCACTCACCTAGATACAGTCCGTTAGTGCCGACCGGAGTCCCCGTGACGCTCTGTCCAGTATTCATGGTGACTGTGACTGAACTGGTCGTAGCGCTGTTCTTGCGTTCGAACATGGTCTCTATCTTGTCCTGTGTGGTGGAGGGCTTCTTCTTGGGCGAGGCTGCGGCGGCGGCCTTAGACTTCTTCTTCACTGGTTTCTTTTTCTGTCTGCCTACCCATGGATCTGGAATCAAGTGTGATTGATATAATTTATTGAGATTTTTTTGACAATAGTTAATAATCTTACTAAAAATGAGTTTACGAGATACAGATGAGAGACAATTAATGCATTAGTTCACTTATACAAAAGATTAAAAGATAAGATTCGGAAACAAATTACGACATCTTTCCTTTTTGTTTTTTTTATTACGTAGGATAGGTTTACGTTTGACTACAGCCTGCCTGATGTTAAGCATTGCTGCAGCCTAGGGTGTAACACGCTTACATAGAAGATACCTATTAGCTCCTAAAACCCCTAGATTGTAATTCGCAGGAAACACAGCTTCTGGTAAAGTGTTCCAAAGCTTTGCCGTCCGTACAATAAATGAGTCGTCCACCAAGTCTCGGAAGATCTAATAATGTTTGAAGCCACCATCACTACCACAGCACAGAGTAACTCACCGTCGTCACTATCACTGCCCGCCTTGAAGGGGTTGAAGTCGCTGAGCTCTGAGTCGGAGCCCTGGCGGCGGCGCTCGTCCTCCGAGTCCAGCTCCAGCTCGTCCTCCGACCCTCGGAAGTACTCGTCCGAGGAGGAGCCGCCGCGAGCTCGCTTGGCGGCCGCGTTGGCTTGCTGACGGGATGTCACTGGAACAAACAATAAAAAACATGAATAGAACGAAACAAGTGGGCTTAAGCAGCGTAAGAATGTATGCGGTTTCATTTGACTATGGAAAAATAGCTAATATATTGTTTCAGTTATACAAGCTGCTATCATAAACTGCAATGCGCAAATATGATTGTATGTTTGGTGGTACAAAGCCAAAAGTCCCAATGATGTACTCTGACATAGGTGACGAGAAATGGGGATTAGCACAATGCACACAGGCCAAGTTTATATCTGTGTATTATATGAATGCAGTTGTTACATACACTTCCTCTTATTATTCCTGTCATCGAGTCCCCTTGAGTTTGAGTGTTTCTCTACCGTAGACTACCGTACAAAGACACATACACTTCCTCTTATTATTCCTGCCATCGAGTCCCCTTGAGTTTGAGTGTTTCTCTACCATAGATTACCGTACATAGACAAATGCACTTACACTTCCTCTTATTATTGGCATCGTCGAGTCCGTTCCCGTTGTGCGCGGGCGCAGGCGGCGGCGCCGGCCTGGCCTTGGGCGCCGCCTCCAGCCCCAGCAGCCGGTTGATGCGGTCTCTGTCCGGCGCCGGGAAGTGCTTCTCTACCAGCGACTGGAACACTCCTCTGTGGGGGAACATAATCTCGTTATCAAAACTATCCCTACGGCTCAATATGATGTCAAAGATCTAGCCTAGTTAAGAAATCCTCTAGCGAGAGGGAGGCTCTAGCCTAAGAGCCTCTAGGCATAATTAAGAATCGACGAATCTTTTTCACACAAAACAGCTCCTCCATTAGAGAGAAAAGGATATAATGAATTTCACCGTCATTTATAGATGTCTCGTTTAAAGAACCGATTTCTATACGAGTACCAGAACAATTAACAAAAATAATAATAAAACACAATACATTTCCATTAATATTTTTTAACAGATCAGCAAGTACTCTCACTTGGCAGTAGACACAAAGTCTGACAGCTCTCCGTCGTCTCTCTCGAGCTGGTCCAGGGTCCGGGCCTCCCCGGTGGACTGCAGCCCGATCACCACGCACTTGCCGCACTTCACCGCCTCGCGAGCTGTCACTACGGCGTGGTTCACCTGAAGGAAACAATGGTACGAGCTTCAGAAAATGTTTGGTCTCGTCTTCTATTGGTATCTGTTTTTGTGTCTATTTTAAGTTACTTCTCCAGAAATTTTCTCCAGATTTCACGAATTTCTCGGAAACTATCAGTGATATTGATACTATTACGCGAGATAGTTCTAGAATACTTACGTCTACTATCTATGCGTATACATACATGTGTGTTCCGCGAGTTTTCTAAATAATGGCTTATGTGATATTCCAGAGATGTACTAAAATATTCTAGTACATCTGTCGTGTTCTTCATTACTGAGGGTCGTGACTCCCCGGGAGATTTTATTCGTTGGGGAAGTTTTCTTGAGTAAATACATCGTGGTGGGTACCCAGATCCTTCTACAGAAGACGCATGTCTTAAGATTGTGTGGTCCTCAACCATGTATTACATTTTAATACTACTACTACTAGGTACATACCTTGGCTGCAATACACAGGTACTTGAAGAAGCGCTGGTGCGCCGACCAGAACTGTCCCCACATCGTCTTCTTCATGCGTGACTCGGCGTCGATCAGCTCTGCAGCCTCCGTGAACCGCTGCATGGCTTCCACCCACTGTAAAGATAAACAGGCATGTTATAACACATCGTAGTGATATGGATCTATGACATAATGTCAGAAACAGGGCTATTTTGACCACTGTGAAGACTGTACACACAAGATAATAATTTTGAAAAAATTCTCGATGGCAAAAAGCTATTACATGAGTTCGCAAATTTTACTTCAATGTATCTGTTTTTTTTAAGTACTTGAAGGTGACTCCGTGGAAGGACAGTTGTCGCGATGTACATGTATAGTAGTATGTGTGAGTAGTAGTACGCACCAGCGCGACTGCCTTGTCGTAGGTGTCCCGGAACTGCGGCGAGAGCGGCACCTCCTCGATCTTGAAGGTGACTCCGTGGAAGGACAGTTGTCGCGCGATGTACATGTATAGTAGTATGTGTGAGTAGTAGTACGCACCAGCGCGACTGCCTTGTCGTAGGTGTCCCGGAACTGCGGCGAGAGCGGCACCTCCTCGATCTTGAAGGTGACTCCGTGGAAGGACAGTTGTCGCGCGATGTACATGTATAGTAGTATGTGTGAGTAGTAGTACGCACCAGCGCGACTGCCTTGTCGTAGGTGTCCCGGAACTGCGGCGAGAGCGGCACCTCCTCGATCTTGAAGGTGACTCCGTGGAAGGACAGTTGTCGCGCGATGTACATGTATAGTAGTATGTGTGAGTAGTAGTACGCACCAGCGCGACTGCCTTGTCGTAGGTGTCCCGGAACTGCGGCGAGAGCGGCACCTCCTCGATCTTGAAGGTGACTCCGTGGAAGGACAGTTGTCGCGCGATGTACATGTATAGTAGTATGTGTGAGTAGTAGTACGCACCAGCGCGACTGCCTTGTCGTAGGTGTCCCGGAACTGCGGCGAGAGCGGCACCTCCTCGATCTTGAAGGTGACTCCGTGGAAGGACAGTTGTCGCGCGATGTACATGCCTCGCAGCTTCATGTCCATTGCTACTATCTCCATGGCACCCACACCTCTGGATAGCAAAAATAATGTTCATATTTAAAAATGCCCAAATATTATGAAAGTGTAATAAAAATCCCAATAACAAACATGTAACATAAACTTATCACAAACAAGTGTCACCTAACGCTTCCTAATTGAAATAACGATAAATGGCTAAACAAATGCAACACTATCTGTATACATTGGAACACTCAAGTGTCATTGAACACTTCCTAATGATATTTAATTTGTACGTTGCAACTTTCAGTATCAATAAAGATTTTGCTCAAAATACACGCTTCTGCAAAGCTTCCAAATAGAAATCATATCAAAAGAAAAACGACAAATGACTGACCTCTTCTCCACAGCATTGATAAAATCCATAAAGGTGGGGAAGGGCGTCCCCTCCCCCCAGATGCCGAGGCGCACCATGTACGCCATGTTCCTCGGCTCGGACGCGCCCGTGGCGGACGCGTACACCACCCGCGCTTTGGGCAGCTTGTTCTGCAACTCCAGCGCCGTGAGACCGGTCTTAGTGGCCTTCCCTGAACCCACGGGGCACAGGTTCTTGGCCTTGTGACACTCGTCGAATACGATCTGTTTTGGGGCGAGTCAGGGAATGGTATTGATGAAATTGGTGGATCTTTTTCCATTTTTAGCCAGTACCAAATGTTATTGACATCAAAAAAAGAATTTATTAATTACACAATTAGGAATGTTCATATTATTGGAATTTATTTATTTATTTATTGTATTAGGCACACAACACAATACACAGAAGATACATGAGTGACAGCATAACATTTTAAAGGTATTGATCCATTCTGTGCATCAAACACATGCGTGCACAACATGATTGTAAACAAATCCAATGTTCAGTAAGTTAAACTAAAGTGAAACTATTAAAATAATACATATATTACAAAAATTACAATAAATCTAAATATTAAGCAAAATCATAAAAAACACGACTAAGGTACAAAAATAATTTGTGTAGCAAGGAAAGGAATTGGAATACATTGGGGGTATAGTGATCTTTTTAGCATTGTTTCATTCTATTATTTATTCAAAAATAAAGCCTGTTTCAGCTTACAGAAGTCAAAGTTCCGAGAAAATCTGTTCAGTAAATTTTAGGGATTGATCTTTTTATTCATACTTACAATCATGTTACATTATTCGTCATTGTAGGACACTACAATGACGAATAGCCGAAACCAACAATCCACATCTTTACACTACTAAGGACAATCCGAAAACTTTAGATTTTAGAACCGGCCACTTTCATACCCACAGAATAACAAATGATTGTAATGTTTGTAAAGGATACGCATCCGTCGAAGTCGTCCCCGCACCACTGCAGCAGCTGCTTGAGCCGCGTCCTGTACTTGGTGGTGTTGGACGAGGTCTCGCCAATCAGCGCCGAGTATGTGCTGAACACCACGCCCTTCTTCACGTTGCCGTTGATCGCGGATGAGATCTTGGCGTATTTGAACTGGAATTAGAGGTTATTTTAAATTATAATGCAAAGATTGACCAATACCCGTCTTCTAAAATGGGTTTCACAACAACAGCTTTTGTAAAGGTTTTCTGCAAACAATTCAATAACTACACACATACTCATCTAAAACCGCATTTTCGTCAGAAACACATATAAGTAAATTGAGGTATAAATTGTAACATTAGTCCAGACTTTTATAAAATTGCTTCACTAGATACCGATAAAGGAAAAGTTACAAGTTATGTCGTACATGGAGTTACAAAAAATACTACAGATAAGGAACTCCACAGAAAAGAGCGTATTTCTTTAGTTAAAGAAGATAACGATACATAGAAATCGTTACAGAAAGAATATAATGATAAATCTAACCTTATTAAGCGGATGGACTTCAATCTTTCCCGCCCCGATGTCCCTGAGGTCCCTCTCTGCGTCGTACTTGAGGTCGTTGGAGACGGAGACCCACACGGCTCGCTTGCGCCCCGCCAGGTAGTTCTCGAAGATGATGCCCGCGATCGTGCGCCCCTTGCCCACGCCCGCGCCGTCGCCTAGGGGAATATGCACCTTACTCACAGGGGATACGTTACAAAATACAGTATAGATTAATAAACTTGCCTTTGCTTAGGCCTTTGGTACTGTAGCAGTGACTAGGGAAGCTACTAAAAATGGATATACTTTAAAATACTTTGCACTCACTCGATTAATGGTTTGGCTTAGGTATGATCTGATGGAATGTGCATAAAAACTTTTGACAAATTATAATTAAATGAAAAAGAGTCAGTCAAGGCAGCGCCATCACCCTTCATCTATTTAATATCTACACTAAATAAGATATTGAATCAGCCGTTACATTGCGGAAATTCATTGCAAATGAAACTTTGGAAAAAAAAATGTGTTTTTCCGCTGCGACTGCTCTTAACCGACTTCAAACCACAAACTTGATGGTTTTTAGGTGTGTTCCTCCATATACCACTGCCACACCTCTCCTCCTAACCAAACACACTAAAGACAAGACTTTTACAGAATCTATGACATAATAACTATTAAATATATTTACTTATGCTTGTCTTTGAGTAATAAATCACTAAGATTTTGATCGATCGATTGTCGGATCTTCTGCCACCCCCCAGAGAGGGGCGGTAGGTGCCTCAATGAGCCTCAGCTCTTACGAGGGACTGGACTCAGAGCCACTCGGGACTCTGGGAAATCGGAGAGAGGTTTCCTTCAGCGGCCATTTCTTTTGCGCTTTTTAGTTATTGTTTTAATGCTCTCACGGTACCGCTCTTTTTATGATACTTTATAGGATGTTGTTTTAACTTTAAAAGTGTGAGTTAAGATTTTGAAGACACCACACATTTTATATAGGTGTATGCTCACCAATGAGGAAGCCCGCCCTGGAGCCGTCGGGCAGCACGTGCTCGTGCGCCTGCGAGGCGTACACCACCGCCTCCAGCTGCAGCGCGGACAGCAGCCCGTTGCGGATGGTCTCATCGGGCAGGCCCAGCTTGTACGTCACGTCCACCGGCTCCACGGACGAGAGGGACGCCGTCTCCACCACCGGGTCCGGGTGCTTGCGCCCGAGCTTCACTGCGAACAGGAAATAAAGTATGATTAGATACGAGGTTAGTCATACAAATACTTTAAACATTGTCTTGAGTCTTGACTATACAAAATAGGACAATCTAGCAACTTGCATAAAATATTTCATATTCATTCAAACTTTTATAGCCCTGTTTGGTGGAGTATTCACCATTGTTTTAGAACGAAAACCAATGTTTTCGTTCTTTTAAATGACTATATAAATGACTACTTACATTTGGGCGGCATGTAGTCTGCGTATGTTTCAGCGACGCCCATTTCTTCGTCGTCGACTTCTTCTTCGTCACCTGGCATCTGGTATAAAGAAGAGATAGTTATTTATCACACCTAACATCTTTTCATATCATATTTGCGTAGAGTTGTTCCACATTAAAAGATTTTTAATGTCTCAGCATTAATTTCACATGTTAGATATGATAGAGAAAATGAAAGATCATATTGTAATGAAATAAGAATTGAACAACTCATAACTGAAAATCGTTGAAAACGGTTCAAATTTTTTTGGCAAGCAAATCCTTATTTAATGAGGTTTAGCGCACATACCTCGAGTTTTATAAAAAGCAGCTGGATATGCCCCAAGAAGGCGGTGTTGTTACCTTGACCTGCTGCCACATGTTAGGCTTGGGCTGCCCCCAGGCGCCTGGCGGCAGGTTGTTAAAGTGGCCCAGCATGCCGGCCAGCGGGCCGCCCACGCCCGACGCCAGGATCTGGTTCAGGTTGGCCAGCAGGTACGAGTTCATCGCGCCCGGCATGCTCGCCATCTCCACTGCGCACGACACATACACGCATTATACAAAACGGAAAGAAGAATACAACGAGTGTTATAAGAGTTAGTGTTCTTTGACAATTCAGCCCCCTTAGACAAGAGGCGTATTTTAGTGAGCGTACTGTCGCTCGCTTATAGAATAGATAGATAGATAGATAGATTTTATTGACATACAGAATTACAACTAACTTATTACAATGATAATAGAAGTTGGCATCAGTCATGTCTCGTCAAAAAAATTACTAATTAAAATTACATTGAAATAAAATAGAAAGAGCAATGTATGGGATTGACATCGCGACGATTGACATGCTACGTCACTCCCATATATTGGTATTTCTATTCTATAAGCGAGCGACAGTACGCTTAGTAAAATACGCCTCTTGTCCAGGGGGGCAGATCAGACAGAGCGAGATAAATTTATAGTTATTTTTTGTTGTTGTTTGAAGCCGGTTAAGTCGCAGGTTAAATTGAGATTGGTGGAACGGATTTTTATTTAAAATTTTAATTTATTGTTAGTTACTCAAACAAGTCTGTGAAGAAAATATTAAACTGCCAATTACATGTAGATCAATGCAGGTCGTTACAATATATACTTTCAGTATATAATTTAGTACTAAATATATCTTCAGAATATATCCAATGGTGTAAATTTCTACATGATAACTACAAAAACAAACTATAAACAGTAACGTCTGAGATCTGGTATTAATATATTTTATCCACAGGGTTATATCAATTACAATATGAAGAACACAGGTAAAGCAATGTTCACAATTATGTTTGTTAGTGAATAATATAAAGTTTAAAATACTCATAAAATCTCGAACACACAGAAAAAAATCAGTGTGCATAATAATATGCCAATAACTCTACTTTAAAGATGCAACTACATATTAGAATGACAATGCAAAATATTACAAAAACAAGATCAAGATTTCTAAAGTTTACCATAGCATAGCACAATGTTAACAATTCTTTTATTCAATTGGCAGGCAAAATGTATATACAATCCAGAAAGTTTCAGATATAAATGCTTTGCTTGGTTACAGAAACGGTAAAAAAGTGGGTTATACTCGCATTAGCATTCCATTCAGATATCCAACAGGTATGAATTAAATATTTTTCAAGACATTTCAGGTTATCCCAACTACGCTACAGAGAACAAAAACTTGACAAATCAAATGTTGGGTTCAAAACAATAACATATGCAAAATAAAATAGACTCTAAGCGGATGTAGGTATATGCCGCAGGGATTTCGTCAATAACATGATATTATAATTTCACTAAATATGAAATTGTAAGACTGTAATTATTTTGTCAATAGCACTGTTTTATGAAAGTCGTAAGATTTGTCACAGATCTAAATAAACCAACTAATAACATTACTATTGCATCCCAGTTAAATAATAATACCACGTTTCTGACGAAAACCATACGATGCATATAATTCGTCCCAACAAATAAATATTTCGGGACATTACACACAGGGCCATCTAGCCACAAACTAAGCAAACGTTTGTGTTCCGGGTATTAGATAAGGGATATACTGGGTGTAGAGTACAGCCATCACTACTGAATAGGTGAGGAGACAGGACTCACTCTGCGCGAGCAGCGAGGCGGCGTTGAAAGCGGCTGAGGAGCCCGCGCCGTACGGGGAGGGCATCGGCGCAGGCGCGGCGCCGCCGCCCGCTACACCCACACACAATATACGTCACTTACTGAATGCAAGCCATTATAAAGCTGGCTTTCATAAAGTTGTGTATCTAATTCAAGTTTCTAAATGTAAATTGTGATATACGGTACATTGTAGTGAAAACTGTTACCATACTGCGTATGAATTTAAAATAAATATAATAATGCACCATCTATGTACCTGTATGTATATTTCATTACTTCAACTTAATTCGTTACTTGTATCAATATTTATTTAAGAGTTCCTTAATAAAGTTCTCATATTTCTCTATTTTATCTCAATTGAAGATAGACATCATACAGAGGTCAGGACGAGAAACACGACAAATTTGAGCATATAGTAGTTAATATTCTATTATATAGCTCCGATATCTTCTTGAATAACTATTTCAAAGTAGGTAAGGTCAGTTTTTAAGCTATGCAATCGATTAAATGAATATGGATAAAAAACTATTGCAAATGAATATATATAATGACGAATTTTTAATTGTGAATACAAGAATGGTTAGATTAATTTATACAAAATTAACATTATTATAATTATTTGACTAGAAATTGTAATAACAACAGCGTTGGACTGTGTAGCAGTATCCTGGCTTCACCTACTTCGGACGAGGCCAAGATTCTGCTAGATATGTATAGTAATTTTATGAATAGTATGTAATTGTATATTAAATCGATGTAATGGTATATTGTATAAGCCTTATGGGAGTGACATAGTCGGCTTCGACAAAACTCCCTCTTAAAATATAGATTAAAAAAAAAAAAAAAATGATGTGAATTCATTAGTTTCACTAAGAAAATATGATTTTGTCCAAGTTCGGACAACACAAAAGCTCAGGGAATAATCTCGAGAATTTCCAGGAATTGTACTAGTTAGAGTAATAGAATAGATTTCCCATTTTAATTTTATCTTTTGGATACGAAATCAAGTATATTTCCAAATTAAAATGATTGCTAACAAGCTTCTTAGAAAAATCTCATTGGATGACATATACTTTACATAGGTATATTCTTATTATTGTGAATTTCTTTTTCGTCTCTAATTAGTGATTCTCAGAACGTAATCCGATAAGAGGGTTGTTATTGCTTACTTTCCAATAAGATTTCGTATTTCACAGAACCATCTGGTTCATTCCAGTGGAAAGTTTTATTGATGTTGACGTAATGTCATGAATATCACATATCCTTAGCATAGCAGAAATAAATTACAATAATTCATTTTCGATTGCCCTAAAGTGCAGCATGTGTTGAGATAATCTTATAAGATTACATTCTGTAGAGATAATATGTTTAATGTTTTTTTTTTAAACTGGGCTTCTTATTTTTAGATTCACTTACCAAACAGTTTACTCAGATCCACTGAAGAGCAAGGAAATAAATGCAAACATTATTTATTTGTACCTCTTCTTAAGGTATTGAGCATTGGATAAAATACTTATATTTATTTTAATTTAAAAATGTTTTGTTTAAAAAAGTTTGCAATAAAGAAAATTTACCAAAAATTTGTCATGCTCTTTACAGTATACAGTGCAGGGCATGGAAACTTCCCATGAATATGTTTATAATAGAAATAAGTTGTAAAGTATTTTTGGTAAGTAAATGGAGCAGCTGGCACATACAAAGGGAGGCCTATGCCCAGCAGTGGGATCCCAAGGGCTGTGAATGATGATGATGATGAAATGAATTTGTATTTTCTATTTTATTTGTGAATATTTTACAAAATATAAAGCCAAGATCTCACCTTTAGTAGTGGTAGTAGGCGGAGGCGCGGGCGCGGCCGCCCGGGTCAGTCCACCTAAGTTGGCCATGGACAAGTTGCCCAAGTTGGCCATATTGGTGAGACTGGCCAGGTTGATGTTGCCCAGGTTGGCCAGCCCGCCCAGCTGGTTGATGTTGCCCAGCGTGATGGACTTGGACAAGGTGCTGGCCGGAATCTTTATTGGCTTCGGGTTGGTCGCTTGGCCAAATGCTGTGCCGGACGCCGCTGGAAAAGTCATGTATGTTTGAAAATATACCACTAAGCAGCTAACAATGCTTTCTATGAGTAAAGGTATGTTCAAACTAGTGATGCTTTAGGTGAACTGCTGGCCAAATGCCTATCTTAAAAAAAATTACTTATTACTACTTGTACCTATATTGTATAGTCAAGAGCCTACTGTATAGGTATTTGAATAACAGTGCAAACATCCGCTTTGACTGTAAAGATGCAAAGTCATCATCTACTATTCTAAGATCTATTCATTCTTATCTTCTACTATATAAAAATAAGTCAGGTTTTCCACAGTTTTGCATTTGTCGGAAAGGTCTCGGGCTCTGTGAGGTTTATAAAAAAAAACAAAGCCATTTGGTGGTGAAACGCAGTTCGCCAGGTTTGCTAGTATTATATAGGATGAACATCAATTTGGAATTAATTCACCTGCTAGTGGGTTGGTGGTGGGTTTGACAACCACCTGTGTCAGACCGGTGGGCTTCTTGGTCCCAAGCTGTGCAGCAGCAGCCAGGGTTTTACCACCACCTGGAAGAAATTACATTCACACATATCCAATCACTAATCTAATTAGGTTTAAAACTCAAGGTTTTCTCTCAGCTAGAGACTGTTGAATATCTCATCTATTTATTTGTGCATTGGGAACTCACTAATGTGTCTACCTTAGAAAACGTATTGTATTATTCAGACCTTGACATGTATGCCTCCCTTAGAAAACTATATACTAATTCTGATCTTTACATGTTAAATTGAAATGAAATTATCTGTAGTTCTTTTTAACACACATACCTGGCACCTCCAAGTTGTCAGGATCCTCATCATCATCAAAGTCCGAGTCATCAGAGGGTGTCGGTGGACTGTCCTCATTACCAAATGTTGCCCGTTTAGACTACAAACAACTCAATCATTATTACACTTGCCAAACTAACTAATATTTAATTTGAAATATAGCTTCTACATTTGCCACTAAGATATTCACATGTCAGAGCTATAATATGTTACCTAAACTAATTCATAATTTAAGAATAAGAATAACATCTATTGACTACCAACTCCATATGAAAATTGCCACAAATTGTGACTGTGCAATGCTATCGAATAAAAAAAAAGAATGTTTATTTTTATGTAATAGCTTACCATGACTCAGGTTTACCTTCTGTTTTGAAATAATCTTTAACATATTAAATACTGCTAGCCTGCCAACATTCAAACAGACCTGTGAGTCTGTTTAGATATACATATTTTAATAAACATAAACTAAGTCTGACATTCATCACAATAAAGGCACATACAAATTCATTTCTATCTATTTGGTGATTCTATAGGACATATTATTGACCTTGAATTGTACACATCATTAGGTACAGTGAGTATGGGCTGAAGGAAATAGATTACAGTTGAATAATACATTAAAAAGCCATCATACACTGCAGCATACTTGTTTACACTCTTGTGGGCCTCAAAGATGCCAATGATAAGTGTGATCACTGAATTATTTAGTCATTGTAACACAATGAACATTCATGTTTCTAACACTATTCCATGAAAATATATACGCACGTAAACTTATATAAGCGATAACATGCTTTTATGCTGCGTTTTTATTGCAGTTTTACATTCATTTTGATAATGTGACATTGTTTTACATCATACCAAACACCAATGCATTTTACTATTTCACAGCAGTATTTCTAGGCCCCAAAGGCATATATTATGCATTTTTGGTTTTTAAAATAAGAATCAAGGTTGTTTCATGTCCACAGAGCAGCGTTTCGGGGCTCAAATCGTACGTGGGCTCTGAAAACCGCATTGTAATAGTGCTCTTACATAGACACACTGCACTATGTTCAAGACGTATTCTAAGCCTATGCCTAGAACCTTCCAAGAAAATCAATACAGCCACACCCAGCTTGCATAATTAACTCATCACTGCCACCAAGAAATACTGCATTTTGGGAAGAAACATTCGAATAATATCACATGTGAGATCGACACCACATTATGACACTTTTTTTTTGGTTAGAAAACTTGAAAACAAAGAAAAAAAACGGAAAAAATGCCATTTTTGTGACCTCCTGATCAAACTGAGTTAATAATATATGCTGGTAATGTTGCATTTAGATGTATATTTGAAGAAAAATGCGAAAAACACAAGCATGAGCGAAGTAAAGTTTGTAAAAAGTATCAAAACAAAAAACTATCATTACCATTTTTTTCTACTGATTGTGGGGTTTCCAGGGTTTTTCAAAGTTAACTACTTTCACAATTTGTTGCACACACTTCCCGTTTTAATTTTTTAACGCATATACATGAATTAGTAACTCGTAATTATTTTTTTTGCGATCGCGAAAAAAGCAGACGTCCGAACGGCGGTCATTGATTCCGCCATATTAAAAAATCACAGAGAAAAAGAATTATCACGTTCGGATACACGTTCAGGTTGTATGCGATGACTGCGATGAGTGACTAGTAAAAAAATATTGCATCTATACAGCTCTCTCTTTAGTAATTCATTTTGCATTCATCGAACAAAATTTAAGCTTAATTCGTTAAAAAAATCATTTTCTCTCTTATTATTTAAATGGTTTTATACATTACCGGTTTTATATACAAATATCCGAACACATATATTTATATTCGGGGTCCTATTCTGTAGTAAATAATATATGCTATTTTGAAAATAGCATGTTACTTCGTTTGACATATTCATATTTTTAATCTGTATCGAATACATTAGGTTCATTCACTAAATAATTGGTGTTCATTCTTTTGCTCTCCGCCATATTGTATTGCACTTTTCGTCAATAAATATTGGAAAGTGGTTTTCACCTTTTACAAAAATATACTGTATACTAACAATCAAGCACGCAAAATGGATTCTCTTATTGGGTACGGAAGCGATGATGAAGTAGAAAACGAACGATATGGGGGTCATCATGCGTCGGTAAGTTTCGCACGTAGCGTCCTTGAGAAAATTGTAGCATATTTTTAGAATTTTAGCAAATCCCTCCTGAATCTGGTATTTCAGTGTGTGTGTCGTTAACTTTTAATAATAAATGATTGTCTATTTTGAGTTACGGATATTAATCTGTGTTCTCTGCTTGACAATAGAATGATATTATAGGTGGACCACAGCGGGGTCCCAGGGAGCTCCCGGCGCCGCGACGACGACACCAACTACGACGACGTAAACATGGACATGAGCGAGGTAACTACCTTCATCTATACTCCACCACCAGTACTGCACAGTTGCTATCTTTCATGTTCAAATAGTATACTAGCCTTCCATCTATTAGTATTCAATAATTCAGTTTATTTATAGTTCTCTAAATTCTGGTATATATTTCCGACTTTGTTCTGAAACAAATCTTGAAATTTTCAATCAAAATCTATTTATAAAAAGTCTCAAATACTTGATCTCCATCTAAAACCCTTGTCAGATGTTTTCAACGATGATATTAACACTTTTATTATTTTATATGTTACCCATTTATAAATTGACACAAAACAAAAGTCAAATACCCCCCCGAGACCGACCCGAGGGCCTTGCAAGATGAGTTCTGCACTTCAAACCTAGAGCCGGCATGTAAGTACATAGAATAAGGCAAAGAAATATGTATAAGACATAACTTTTTTTACTATCACATACCCAATGCAGTGTCTTGTAAACTTATTGGAGCTAATTTATTAACATACAAATGAATAAAATTAATTTGCATCATACAAACGTGATAGTAATTGTCATGGACAGTTTAACTTATGAGACAATTAAAATATAAAACTTAACATGTATTCTTACTGGAATAATATATTTTATTATTTCCTGAACTAAAGTGACTGTATAAGCAAGATTAAATCAAATAAAGTACTGAGGTATCTTCATAAAGAGACCAGTACTTATTGAGTAACTATGCAATAACATATTGTAGACCACAATACAATTAAAGCTTAACTTAAACTATGGTAAAGTGAAAACATATTTTTATATGAAAAATATAATTCTACACAGTTTATGAAGGTGGTAAATTTAATATAAAGGATTCTTAAATACAATGTTATTTCACTGTGTGTAATATAGTCATAGTTCATAGTATTTTTCTATCTTGCTTGTAATAAACCAGTCTAGTGAAAAGAAGAACCCGGCAACTACAATAGTAAGTACATTTTGCTCCAAATATGCCTTCTCATTTGAAAACATGCAATTAATGGAAGACCTTATTATCTATTTAAATATTAATGTGTGTTAAGAGTGTATTTTTGGCAAATAGTCAATTACTGGTGCTGAGCAGGAAATGGAACCTGCTAGTTGTAACCTAGATATCAGGCAACTGATATGAAAACTTGGGTAAAACCAGGGGTAGGACACTTCAATTTTGATACTTAGGAGATTCGGTCAGAGAGAGAGTGATGTGCCATTTGACATAATTACTGTCGAGCATACTTTACTGTGCTCTCCGCTTGCTGCGTGTTCGAAATAAGAGAGAGGATTCTGTTGTACTCTGTATTCTGTGCCAAGACACCATGACTTACACAGTTAAGCATTAATCATATTGCACCTAACAATTTAAAAACATTGAAAATTTGGCTATAACTTTGAAATGTGACAAAGCTACTTAGCCAACATCATAGTCATGGTGTCTTGGTGAGTTAACAACCCAACTCTTATCAACTTGGTTATTTTAACTGAGCCTCTTCTTAGCCATGGTGATGTAGTGTGTGGATGTTTTGGCGCAGGACTCGCAGGCGGAGTCGGAGCCCGAGCTGCCCCAGGCGGAGCCCGCGCCCTCCAGCCACCACTATAGGGATGATTGGAAAGGACCTGGTATGTTCATTCATCTTTAACTAATTTTACTATGTACAAGTATTTGTGGTTTTTCAAGAAATGAAAGATATTTGTCTATTGAGTAGTCCAGACGCGATACGAAAGAAATCTTGGAAATGAAATTTATTTATTTTGCGACAAGAAATTCAGCACGAACACAGTTATACCATTGTGGTCATACCTATAATAAGGAAAGTAATCATATAAATACGACTTAAACATCACACTATTATTCACATTTCAAAATTTTGTAAATCACTTCAGGAAAACTTATATGTACTCCTATTATGGGCATGCACTAGTTAACTTGCTAGTTTTAAAAATATTTAGCGCGGCATTTAGTACCAGGATACACAGGCAAATTTAGTTTTAATTGTCAAAGTGTAATAATTAAATATTGAAACTTGATTCCGGTGTTTCCTTGTGTTTGTGGAAGTGGCTCACAGATGTTAACAAAGTGTTAGTTTCACCGTGCTGGTAGACATTGATGTTTAGTGCAAATATCACACCAATTTTATGTTACCTAGTAAAAGATTTTGTGTCTTATAATAAGTAATAAAGTATCAACTTTAGTGTCGAGAGTCGAGAGACAGCAAAATACGAAAACAGTACATTTGTGATGCAACTGAAAGTCTACAATAACTTACCAGACTTCATTAAGAAATCAAATAGTATTGTAACATTTAAATATAGACTAACATTATTTTTGATCGAGATGGCATACTATAAGATATTTGACTACCTAATGGATAAGGAATGTAAAAATTATAAAATAAAAGACATACAGGAATGAATATGTACATAATAATATTTTTAAAATGATGTAAATCTTTATTAGTTGCACACCGAAAGGTAGACTTGTGGAGAACTATTAACTAATATATTTATATTTTATACCATCTGTCTGTACCTATAAGTGCAATAAATGATTTTGATTTGATTTAAGTTGACTAACCACCCTTAGGGCCTTGTTCCTTGTACTAAATAAAAATTCTTATTCAATTAAAATTTAGTAAAATAATAAACACAAGGGGCGCGGCTAATTAACGAATCATTTCATTTTGAAATAAGTAATAATTAGAAAGCCAGGATCCCAACAGGACACCCAACGTCTAACTCGTTGAGTGATAAATGCATATAAGAAAGTATATGTTTAACTTCATGTTTTGACCTGCAGACGAGCTCTCGCGCTCCGGGTCGAGCCGCGACGAGCGCGAGCGGCGCCGCGAGTCTCCGGCGCGGGACCGAGACCGCTCCGACCGGCGCGAGCGCAGGGACGATAGATACAGGTACACTATATTATGTACACTTACACTTTTGCATTGTGATAAATATAAAAGCTAAGGTGCTAGGAATTCAATATTGTTCCTGAGAAATAGAAAAGGTAGTTTACAGTGTTATAATAGTTAAAATATTTAATAATTTGTTCATTCACCGACACAAAGAAGTATAATTTTTTTATTTATTATTAAACATAAGAAGTAAAGATTGATATTTAGATATAATCAAAATTTGTAAAGGCACTGGCTAGTGAAACTTGCTATGCCCCAATTCCACGGGGCACATGGCAATTATAAAATTGTATGTCTGCAAGTAATAAAGAAAATAAAGAATTAAAAAAAAATTAAAACAGCTGTAGCAATAGATTCAACAAAACAAGTTGAATTTAAAAAGGGAAACAACAAGCAACCATATACCTCCTTTTAGGATTCCATACCCAAGGGAAACCCTATTAGTACATATACTGTCTGTCTCATGCTTGCCGCTTGAACCATGACATTTAAACAACTAAGTATTCACAGATGATTTAATTTCGTTGTCATTTTAACATCAAATATGTACTAAAAAGTCGCACTACAGCTCATGAGAATTGTCGTCATTTTTAAATAGAACTTTGTACTGGCTCTTTCTTGAGGAGTTGTTTTATTTATTTGTGACTTGTTTGATTGTTACTATACATATAAGTTTATATTGTTCTATTTATATTTCTATTATACTATTTACAGCAGGTCAGAGAAGGGGGACCGCGGGCGGGGCTCCGAGGCGGGCGCCAGGCGCGGGCTGCTGGGAGACAGGCCGGATGACAAGCACGCTGATTCCAAGGTAAGGAAGTATCACTTTGCAAATTTACAAACTTATGTTTTAATTACATTATATCACGATCGAAACATACTTTATGTTAGGTACATGACATTTTTTGCCACCCGAACGCTACGTTTTATTAAGGTGAAAACTAGTTTAGACCGTAATATTACCTGCAATGAAGATTACTGACATGCATCTCTACACTACACTTAGCCTCAGACAGTGAAAATATAAGTATAACACAATTCTTACAAGTTAATAAAAATCTATTAGCGTCATCATCAGATCAATACTACTACCATACATATAAACGCATGCACTATTGTATACTTTGTTATGCCGATACAAAGCGAGCTGTTGAGCATACACTAGCAACCTGTGTCTTTCCTATAACGATATACTGAAAAGGTCTAAATCCACATCGTTCGTCAAAAACACAACAAACATTGAGTCAGAAGTTCTTTTGACTTACAAAAACTGGCAAACATAGCATATTACCCTACAAAATGAAGGGATACTACTGGGAGGGCACCACTATCGAAATTTAATACAAAATTCAAGATGAAAACGCTAATTTCATCTGTGAGCCACCTCACCGATCACAATAGACCACAGAGCTTTGAAGTCCATGCTTGTCGCCCTGTGACTAGAGGCGAATTCTTTCTTTATTCGATACAAAACAGGTGTCACCATTTACTAAAACTAACACACTTTCGGCACGCACACTACGACGCACGAGATGTTCATGTACACAGTACGCTTCAACTTCATCGGCTGTGCAATGTCGATATTTTTTATCGATTATTTACACATTTACTTCGAAGATGGAAATATATGTTTTTAGTATAACTATATTATTTAAGTACAAATTATAGTTAACTAGCTATGGCCCGCGGTGTTATCCGCTGTAAAAACGTTTTTATCCCGTGGGATAAAAACTATCTTATGTCCTTACCGGGGACTGAAACTATCTCTATACCAAATTTAATCAAAATCAGTTCAATTATCAAATCATCTTCATAATGACTGGAGCATATTCTGACATTTTTATGATGAAA
Organism: Macaria liturata; assembly: GCA_964023185.1. Taxonomy (NCBI): domain Eukaryota; kingdom Metazoa; phylum Arthropoda; class Insecta; order Lepidoptera; family Geometridae; genus Macaria; species Macaria liturata. The sequence goes on from OZ026830.1 coordinate 759,522, forward strand.
CCAGTTGTATATACCGGTCGCAAATATCCATTTATTTTTTAACACTGGATTTTTTGGAAATCTGTGAATTAAGTATGTGTTAAATAAAAACCGTAATCCAGAAACATTTCCATACAGATACAGAAACATCATATACATTATATCGATTATCGATAATTTGCTAGGTTCCATTTACACATCACTTTGCTATCGAGAAGTAGCGTCGTCAAGACAACGAATGTGTTAATGCCATTCAAAATGTCAAAAGTTTTATTTATTAAAATTACGAAATTTTACTACTTACCGATGGTATTTCACGCCGGTAACACTGGAACTTGTTCTTACAATTTTTAACTTGACACCAGGACATATTTAATAGTTTATCATGCTGTAAAACCGAGTAAAACGACCGAAAACTCTCTCTCGCTCGGACTATGTTTGACAACAGACTGACAAGCGCTGTCGTAGGTTAGGTTGGCATGTTTACTGGTCCAAACGAGAACCACGTATTATTAGTCATTTCGCTTCTATGGGGGGGCGCGCGCGGGGGCGATGTGGCCCGATCGTTGTTCTGTGCAATAGACAGACATGTTTCATTATACTTGCATAGTTTCAAGCTGTCAAAGTATTTGCACAGATGGTTCATCACAATATTTTGGCTGCAACGAACATACAGAAAAACCTATACAGAATTACTTAAATAATGCAAAATAATTCCGCAGTCTGCAGTCACTGTCTGGATAGGTGACTTTACAAACAGCATTTTTGCAAAAGCCATTTAAATATCGGCGTTTTCTTGAGTTGAATTACACGTGTGTATTTGTGTGTTTGTCAGATTTCCCCAATCATTACACCAATGCAGAGGCCCTTAGTGTGTTTTTAAAACTATCTCAATTTTAGTTACTTACGAAAGTACGAATTTATATCTACGTACAAGTACCGATGATTATAATGTATGTCATAAGAACTAGTTAGGTATGTAACTTATTTTTACATATAAATTTGTTTTAATAAATCTATATTTTTTTATTAACCTATACTGTCCCACTCCTGGGCAAAGGTTCTCCCATGTGTCCCAGTTGACGGCTAAATATTAATGTATTTTTTTTTTACCTGTAATACCCCACTTCTGGGCAAAGATCTCTCTCCATGCGTCCAGATCTCCGCCTCTTCACGCGGCGCCCCGACACCGGTCGAGATCCTGACGCCAGCGGGACTGGGCCTTCCTCTGCCACGTCATTAATGTACTAACTAATATCTGTAAGCAGGTGCCTGCGCTGATGGACCTGAAGCCGTTCGGCGGCGAGCCCCCGCCGGGCTTGGAGCGGCGCTCGCACGACGCGCGGGACGCCGTCTCACCCAGGTACGTTCTTCTATCATTTTATTATACCTGTCTATCCCATGCAGATGCATGATAATAATGATCAATTAATGGCTTGCTTCCAAATAAATAAATACTGAATTGAATTATTCCAACACTAACCAAAACTTTGATTGAACAATTGAAATCTAACAGTTAGTCATAATACTCTCTCTTATCTCTTCATTTTGCACTAATGTTTTACTAATTTTGAATACTACATGTTTTAAATCAAACAACTCATAACCATACGGACTTCATCTTCTTTTCTTTTCGAATGAGAGTGGCCAACTCTGGTGTCGAGAGTTATAACGGTAATAATTCACATCCAACCGGTTAGTCATTATTCAAGTAGTAACAACACTGCATGTGTCCAGGTTCACAGAGCACAGCCGTCGCTCGGAGCGCTCTCGGGAGCGGTCCCGCGAGCGCCGGCCCGCGCGCCGCTCAGAGGAGCGCCGCCACAAGCACGCGGAGCGCCGAGACAGGTCGCGCTCCAGGTCACGCCCCGCCTCCTCCGCCCACCCGCCGCCCTCCTCGCACTCCTCCAGGTATGTACTTATCCTCCTCTGCTTAGCGTTGTAAACAAACACAAATTTGCTATTATATTTCACGCAACATTTATCAATTTGCATTATAATAGATTATATGAAAAGACGAGTCCATTATAAACATATTTATAACTTAATCATGTATAACTGTATACTATAATATATTATGACTTAAAGGATAATGGTGCTAATTGGATGGCACACGCAATTAAACTAAATTACCACTAAATGGGTTTAGTCCCTGTCAAACAGGTTTTGTTATTCCGCTGCATACACAAATAAACTATTTTAGATCGAGACGACTGAATTGTTTATGGTCATTCAATTTAGTTGAAAACGTCAACGGCGCATAATTTAACGAAATTTCTGTCTAAAATATGATCGCTAAGCGTCAAATTAGACAAGACCTAAAACGTGACGAATAAAATTTAGTTCCGTGTATTTGTATTGCTTGTATATGAGTTTCTGCTTTCAATTAAAGCAGTTTCAATAGTTATCGCATTTCGTCCTGAAAGATATAATATCGAAAAACCATTGTTGCTCGGGCAACGTCTCGGGAGTGATCAATGCAGATGATAATTTTTACTTGAGAACTAGCACAATACAAAGTTAGGGCCAAAGAAAAAAAATACAGATGATACAGATATAATATACACACAGATAAAATATTGGGCAGTAATTAGTTATTTACTCCCTCTATTGTCCAGGTTTCAAACTAATATTACTACTTGCCACTAGATGGCGCGATGAACGCAACTCAATTTGGTTCATATTTGTCTATGACCATAACCTTTTTTAATTTAGTTCTGAAGAAACGCTGAATAGGTTATAGTTAGTATTGCACCAAAATAAAAAAAATTGTCCGGCTAATTTTGGTTTAATACAATGTTCTTGAATCGCTGTCACTGAAGGTAATCTATCTATGTATCTATTGTATGCCTCATTACTGAGGGTCATGATTCTCCCTCAGAATTGCTTCACTGAGTTTTCTTGGGCTAGAGCTAGTACGTAGTGGGCCCAGATTCTGGTCCAAACATGTTGTTTCTCTATTCATTAATTGTAGTAAGGCCATATTTGGTGCCAAGGTGCGTCAAAATGGCCGGCATACCCTCACACCATCAAGCCACACTTGGTTATTATGTATTAATAAAGGTAATATAATAATTATTATTGTTTTATATTATGTCTTTATTCAGACAATCGCTTTATCCAATATAATAGAATTTGTTGATTGGTTATTTCATTAATTAAAAAACCTTCATATTGTGTATGTGTAGCATAATTAATCTATACTTTAAAGTAATGATATAAATGCAATCTAATTTACATGAATTTATTTCCCAGCGGCTCCAGCGAGCGCCGCCCGTCCCCGCCGAGCGAGGGCCAGTACCGGCCCTCCTCCTACAAAGTGAACAAGAAGCTCGAGGTGATGGAGAAGATGGGGCTCCAGATCAAGACGCCCTCGGGCTCCATGGCGACGGCGCAGCAGCTGCGCGCGGCGGCGTGCGAGCCCCAGGCGGCGCGCCGGCCGGCCCCCGCGCTGCCCTCCTACTATAATGCCAGCGCCGTTAATAGCACCAAGATACTGGATCAGGTGTGTACACGAACAGAGGATATTTCACAAAGTCTGAAAGTTCCACTATAGAAGCTCAAAAAAGTAGCCTATGTCACTTTCGGAACCCTAGCTTAGTAACGTTTTTAGTTCTAGTATGAATAATTCATTGTACAGAGTGTATTCTTTCTAGGCTGGCTGGCTGGTTTAGCGATAAGACTGCCAATAAAATTCGTGGCTTTTATATAAATTGCTTATTTATTTACCTATATGTGATGTTCCAGGTGAACAAGCGCAAGCTGCTGTGGGCCAACAAGGCGAAGAACGAGCAGGAGGAGGCCGCCAAGTGGAGCGGCACCAGGTTCGCGCAGGACAACGACGGCAAGCAGGTCTCCAAGTTCATGCGCCTCATGGGGATCAAGGACCCAGGTACTTGTCCTCTTCTAGATGTGTTCCTCAGTACTGAGAGTGGTTGTAGTCACTATGTCGGGCTCGGAGCTAATGGGACTCCACTACCGACTAAAACCTACCACAATGTCCCTTCACCTCGGCAAGGGCGGGTTTCGCGGGCAAGCGAGCAATACTCCTCCTAGAAATGCTGGCAACCAATTGGGGTTTTTGAGATAACTCTACAATGTGCATGTTTAATTACAAAATATCAAACACTGATAGGGAGTTCCAGGAAGATATCTTTAGGTTTAAAACTACTTTAAAAATTGTTTCTACAATATGACATAGCCAGGTGCACTATGTAGCCATGTATAGTTTAAATGAAATAAATTAATTTTATTATTAGATGCTGTAAAACCCGAGGCGAACAAGACAGTAGACCCCATCAAGAAACAAGAGGAGCTGTTCCAAGCGATGCAAGCTCAGTACGAGGTGGCGCGAGCGACCACGCACACCATGCGGGGGGTCGGGCTCGGCTTCCAGAGGGGACAGTTCTAGTGATACAGTGATGGAACTAGTGTAAATAGTGAAACAAGTTATATAGTGAGACAAGTTATAATTGGGTGTTAAAAGGAGTGATTTGACTTTTAACACCTGTGGACGTTTGCTAAGATAGGCGTTAGAGCTCCGAGTTGCTTGTGGTTGGAGGTAAAGTGTGCCTCTACTGGAATATAAATGACTCTTTAACAAGGCTGCTTTAAGCTGTCTTGATGTGTGTTAAGTCCTTAAGTCATTCTACGTTAAGGATGTTCAACTGAAACTACTATGTCAAAGGTGAAAAGAAATAAAAAATAAAGGGAAGAATATTGCGCACTCTGTCTAAGAATGAGTAAGCTAATTGATTTTTTGTCTAAAAAAATGTGGTCAAGAACAACAAAATGGGACATGTTACTAATATACACTTTAAATACGCCAAGTGTTGTAAATAGTGATTCTTTTTGACTGAGTGTTTCACATAGCTATATTGTGTCTGCTTATGAATATGGCTATGTGATAATCATTTGGATTTCCCAATTAGTTATATAGAAAGTATGAATGGCACTATTTGTCACAGGTTATAAACATAACCAAGCTCATGTGGTTATTTCCTTGTGTTTTTACCATATTTACTATGGCATGATTATTCTGTCAGCTATCATCAAGGTAAAATATGATCAGACGAGTGTATAATACAATGCTGAAGTTATACACTCATATTTTTTTACAATAAATGTCAATAATTGTGTTATGTCTAAAGAAGAGTCAAGAGTCTCAAAGAGTTGTGTCTTCTTGTAGGCAAATACATAGGGAAAATACAAAATTATGATTAGAATTATCTATATAACTTCACTGCAAAGAATAATTTTATAATTGATAAAACTGTTGTACCTATAAAAATATATGTATTGTAAAGACTCATGTATAACTATTTATATTATCTAGGTTTATAAAAAACTAGTGTATTTACTAAAATGTTAGTATTAAGGACATTATTATTAAACTAGCTCATTATTAAAATATGACTTACCAATATAAAGTTTAGTTGGTCATTATTTGTGTGATATAATTTAACTAATTTTTGTGTAGATGAGATTACTTTGTCTACGAGTACATTCACCATGAATAAAACATTTTTGCAAAAGTAAAGGGTGATTAATTAAAAACTATGTTTCTCTACATCCCTTATAGTGTCAACTTGCTTTAGAGCTACTGTACTAATATTTATGTAAATATAAATATGTACCTACTCAAAAAATGTGTCCCCTTTAAAGCAAAAATAGCTGTATTTTTGTACAAAGATAAAAGGTACCTATCTCTTTGTGTTTAGTTCCTATAAGTTTAAATATTACCTAATTTATATACTTGATGAAGGAAAGAATAATATGATTTCTGCCTCAGCGAATAGCTGGGGCAAGATTTCGGTTTCTGTTATGTTTGTCGTTTTGATATTGACGATTGTGTACTGTAATGTGTAAGATACGCCAATAAAAGCTGCTAATAAACACAAACGGATTTCATTTCAAATCCATTGAATATTATATGGTTTACCTAAGTCTGAAGAATTTATATTTACATGCATAAATAACTGCCGGCCTCCTGAAGTTTCGACTTATAATAGTGTAGACGACAAGACAACCACAACTAGTGAATTGAGACAAAATTATACATGTATATTCTCTGTATATTTTCTAAAAGAATTTTGAACCAATGTATTAGATTTAAATGAGATTTCCGTTACATCACTTGTAAAAAGAAACCGCAAAAGCTCTTTTTTTTCTAACTATACAGGAAACAGGGCTGCCACATCTCAAATTCTATTAAGAGTTACCTTTGACGTTCGAGGGATTTACCCTATTATGAAAGACTTACCTTATACTTTCAACAACTCGATTGTGTTCTAGTAATCGAAGATTATATATACAAATAATGTTATCTGTGCAATACGTTCATTCACTTAGTGATTTTTATTGTCTGTGATTCAGGGAATTACCGAAAAAATGTTTTGCAAAATTTTGTTTTTGTTATTAACTTCCCCTTGAAGGTAGATAAGAATTAAAATTCCGATAACGCCTGCCGTTTCAATTAAACTTGCCGCTGTGTAATGGGGGAAAAGAAGAAACGATCGGCGAATTTCCAGCAACTAGGTTAACGTGCCGTAGTAATTAATATCTAGTAAACATTTTTATAAAGATATTTTAAAATGGATCAAGAAGAAACTAAGAACTGTCCGAATTGGTAAGTGTTCTTATTGCTTGCACACGTAATGTTGTGTCAATAATTTGTGCTATTTTCGCTGCACGTTGGTGCTATTTATAGATATTTTGATCATTGCGAAGTTCCCGAGTCACAGCTGTTTGTACTCTTTCTCGGTTGTTTACCCGTTTGTATAAATAAATTAGATCACTTCCGGCCTTTGTATGCGTATTTCTATGATTTCCATACTGGATTACTCCTTAGACATGTCTTGTAGTAAATAATAGGCCTCAATATGTTGCTCTTAGGTATCTACTTAATATGGCTGTTATACATAAATTGCGAAACATTTGTATTTAATAACTATAAAAATATGGGCCCTAATTTAATATTTAATCGGTGTGTTGCAGCATGAAAGCCAAAGAGACAGACAAATCATTTAAATTAATGGCTTAGGGATAATATTTTTATGTTGCGCTTTTAATCCATGATATTTTAAGGCAATGACGTAAACTTGCTCTGGTACCTTTATTTATTTTATGCAAAACACATACAATATTTCAATTTTAGAACTTATTCTAAAAAATCTTGATATTTTTAAGGCATAGCATTTATTGTACATAAAACTAATTACCTATACCATATTCTAATTAATATTGTAATATGTATATTCAATGCTTATTATATAGATAACATTAATATATTTTAAAAGGCACATACCTACCTGACCTACACCACACTTTACATAAGTAGTTAATTTTTTTCACATTTTATATTGTTACAATGGTATTGATACATATAGTATGCCCACTCCAGCAAGCGTGACATCCCAGCGGTCAACTTCACAATCCACTCGGTGCACTGTGCTCGCAACATCAGAGTGTGTCCCGTGTGCAAGGAGCCGGTGCCCAGTGCAGAGCTGGATGAACACCATCAGAAGTTCCATAAGTTGTGTAAGTATAGTTGAATTGTTATAGATTGTATTATATGTGTCAATTGTAGTGCCGAATACTTACATACCTGGATGAGATTGGCACAGGACCAAGACTGTGGGCATGATGAGACAGAGGCCTATACCCAGCAGTGGCAAGAAACCGGCTGCAGATGACGATAATGATGATACTTACATATGTGTTACATTCATATTTTATGTTTTATGTGTAGACTTGAAGTTTTGCATATGTAGTGTAATTTTTATGTTACAACATAACTTTACAACTTCAATAAAAAAATCTATTCTATTTTTGTGTTTTGGTGATTATTGGGCCATTTGATTACATTTTGCAATTTCTAACACCAATAACAACAGTTATTACCTAGGTGACAATACTACACTAATACTTTTTTATTCATATACTTACAGTACTTACACTTATTCATTTATATTCACTCACTACAATCCAGGGGTCTTCAAATCTAGAGTTAATAGGTATCTTCTAGGTAAGCGTGTTACATCCTAGGCTGCAGCAATGCTTAACATCAGGCAGGCTGTAATAAATAATAAAATAAAAAAAAATAAAAAAATAAAAAAGCTTTTATTTTCCCTTACTTAAAAAATTCAACAGGGTTTTTGAATGTATGTAATTAATTTTAGTAATATTATCTTATATTAGTGTTTTTTCATTATTATTATTGCGTTAAGTATAGGGACCACCTAGTGCGGTAAAAGCCTCCTCAATTTTTCTCCATGTTTGTCTCAACGAAGCAGCTCTTGACCAGAGCGCTCCTGCCACCTGCAGGATGTCCGTGTTCCACCTCTGTAGCGGTCTTCCTCTTCTTCTTTTGGCTTCTCAAGGCACCCAGTTTGTTGTTATGTAAGCCCATCTATTTTTGTCCATTCTTTGCACATGGCCTGCCCAACGCCATTTTAGCCTGAGAACTTCTTTTACTATGTCTCTAGATTTTGTTGTTTCTCTTATTTTTTTGTTGCTTACTCTATCTTTAAACAGATAAACAGATAAACATTTTATTGATAATTTGATGAATTATAAGTCAATTAGGAAAGGCAAAATTACAATAAAATTTCTATGAAATAATCATAATCTAAAATAATCATACTTATTACAAAAATTAATAGGAAATTGCATTCATTATAAAAATTTCGCAATTAACATTCGTCTATTACTATTGGAATAGCATTCTTTTTCACTTTGAAAAAATTCGTCTACACTGTAGAAAGTCTTTTGAACGAGCCAGGTTTTAAGTCTGTTTTTAAACACATTATCGCTGACGGAGTTCACAATGTCTAGTGGTAAACAATTTTTAATTATATTATATATTTTCAGGCAGGCTGTAGTCAAAGGTAAACCTATCCCACAAAAAAAAATGTATTTAAAACCCAAAATATATGTCCACAGTACCATGCAAGCAATGTGGCGAGAGTGTGTGTGGGACAGACCTGGAGGACCACATCCGAGACTCCTGTGCCAACACTATCAAGACTTGCAGGTAGGTGGAAATGAGATGATTTATTTGTCTATACCTAAAGTTATATACATGGAATAAAATTCTTGACAACTGATTCCAATATGGAAAATGTCTATTATAGAACTAACCTACTATGATTTTTTCTTAGACATCTCCTCTTTTAGTGGTTTGCTCACTGTGGAGCATCATGATAGTTCCAGTCCACTTTAAGAATCAATAATAATCATTGGCTTTAGTGATGACTTGCTTGCCAATATGTTGAGCCAATTATCTAGCACCCATGATACAAGCTTTAGCTTATTTTAGGGCTAGATGGCGCTGTTTTATTTATTTATTTAATTAACTAGACAATCTTGTTGGGATTCCACCTCTGCATCTTGTTCTTTTACCATCTTATGCTTCTCGTATCTTTTGAGTCACTATGAGCTTCTACAGATGGCCCACTGATTGTTCTGGGACATAATCCAATAAACTCCTTCAGAAAAATAATATTTAATAACTCTTTTGCCAAGGACATGCTGAACCACCAATTATTTTTGAGATCATCTTTGTATGAACCATATTGTTAGCGAATATATATATATATATTTCCCATAGATTCTGTGAGTTGGAGCTGCCAAGGCGCGAGCTGCCGGCGCATGAGGCGTACTGCGGCGTGCGCACGGAGCAGTGCCCCGAGTGTAAGGAGTGGGTCATGATCAAGTACCGCCAGCTGCACCTCGACTCCAACCACGGCTTCATCCGGCTCAATGAAGGTATATCTACTGATGCTAGTAGATAGTACTGCGGCGTGCGCACGGAGCAGTGCCCCGAGTGCAAGGAGTGGGTCATGATCAAGTACCGCCAGCTGCACCTCGACTCCAACCACGGCTTCATCCGGCTCAATGAAGGTGTACTATACTCTACTCTACTCCTGCTAATAGATAGGTTGAATAAGCCATGTCAGATGCTAAAGTACTGTTGTTTTTTTGAATAGACTTTTATTGACCTATACAAAAATTTTGAAAGGTTGTTAATGCCCCATACATCATACTGCTATTCAAAAACTGGTAAAGGAAATTTCTTGGTCACTTTCTCTTACTTTTTATCCCCTAGACCCTGCCCCAGTGAAGAAGGAGCCCCCCCGGCGGGCGGCGCAGCCCCCGGCCTCCGACGCGGGCCCCTCCAGCAGGCCCAAGTCCGTGAACCTGGCAGCCAACGGCCCTCAGCGACCTACTTCCATATTTAACGACGCCGGGTCTAGCAACTTTAGAAATGATTTTACAAGGTATAATAAGTTACATTTTGTAGAAACTGAATCTTGTGCCTTGGTGATTCTAAACAGCTGCTAATTGTCCTGCTGCTTGGTTTGTTTGTCTTAAAAGTGTTTGCCTGTTGAAAAACAGAAGCTTAGGGCTTATATTTAAGATTGAAGTGTCAAATGACAAAAAAGATCTTGTTTGTCAGTGGCTTTGTAGCTCGCAAACGAATACATAAATTACTATGACATGTAGGTACAGAAAACTTAAATAAATGAATAAGAATAGACCTATTTTGCCTCATTTCTTTTTGTTTGGTAATTACCAATAACTCGTTCCCTATTCCCCAGAGCGGCGCCCCGCTACAACTCCAGTGCAAGCAGCTCGGTGTCCCCGAGCGGCGCCCCCGCGGCCGCCACCAACGGAGCCAAGAAGCGCACCAACGACCAGCCGCAGCTCAACACGCACAAGGAGGTCGCCAACAAAGTAGACAAGGACTTGTGAGTACTTATGTTATATACACAAGACACTGGCCTTGTAACACAGTCTCACGACGAGCACAAGGCCAGAAGTTTCACGAAATTTATAGTTACCTGTTTTATTATGTCAAAAAATATTTTTGTATTTGAAAAAAAAAATACTCTAAAACTGTAGAACATTTAATAGTAAATTCAATCCAAACCTTCTCTGCGGAGTAACTTGATCATGTGTGATGATATTTAGTGTTCATCATTTAATTTTATACTCACTCTCAATTAATATTATGGCTAAGCGTTGGACTCCATTTTGTAGATCGTATCCCAACTATAATATACCTATTACAAAACGTCAGCATATGACTGGGCGTCCAAGAAACTGCAACATGTATTTTATACTAGCAGCGCTTCGCGGTTTTAAACGCGTTAATCTAGAATAAAAAGAAGCCTCTGTCTTAATCCAGAGTCTAATCTATATCCATACCAGCTTTCATCTAAATTGGTTCAGCCGTTTAAAGAGTGAAGAAGTAACGAACATCACACTCACGTAGAAACTTTCGCCTTTATAATATCATTGTGATGTGAAGTGTAATGTGGTGTTGTTCCAGAGCGATGTCCCGCGGCGCGGTGAAGAAGCGTCCCGCGCCGCGCCCCCCGCGCGCCGCGCCCGCCGACCCGCGCCGGGACAACGCGTACTACTCCGCGCTGCAACGCCAGCAGAGGGAGGAGCGGGAGAGACGGGAACAGAACGAGTACAACCTCGCACATGGTGAGTGTAGCCTCGTCTGTGGTCATGTCATGACCCACCTTCATCCCATGGTCTTATTAACCTTTCGATTATGAAGACCGAACAGAACCCCCGGCTTATAAGAAGAAAGCGGAAGGCGGAAGATGGGCTCAAATTTGAGTTTTTGCATGTTGTTTGTTTTACGGTGGAATGAGAACTATTTATCAATATATCCCCAGGTCTCCCGGCCGTCCTGAACCCCGCCGCCAAGCTGGAGAAGCTGCGCAAGATGGACGCGCTGCACAACCGGGAGGTGGAGGAGGACTACCGAGACCGGCTGCGGAGACCCTCCCCCGAGCCGCCCGCCGACCAGGGGCACCGCCTGCAGGACTTCACTGTGAGTGCATGGATGTGTGGGGGTGGATCGCGTTTGACGGACTAGATTTCATTAATCAGCAGGGCAAGCACGGCACGGGGACTAATACCTAGGCTTTCCCACCATTTATCCGCTTGGTGTATGGTGACAGGTGGATGAAATGGTGCAAAGACTATTAGTACCGGTGCCGTGCTAGCCCAGCTGATATAAATAATAATCTTATGATTTGCTGATTGTCAGTTTACTCTCTCTTTACTTTACGTTTACTCTCTTTTATTTATTTATTAGTTATTCTTATAAAAATGTAGCCACCTCTAAAGCATGTCCTACCTAAGAAAGGAATAATTGAAATCAATTTTTATAATAGACTATGGAATCATATATAGGTACTTAACATTATTTAAAAAATCATTAAATGCCTCTTCCTCTTTGAGTCTCTTATAAATCAACAACAAACAAAGTATGGCGAGTGTTTATTTCTTTATATTGATAAAGGTCCATACATTCCCAGAATCTGAAGCCGATGTCCCCGGAGCAGTTCCTGGCCAGGTTCTCGGAGCTGCAGCTGCGGGGGGGCGCGGGGGGTGCGGGTCCGGGGGGAGCAGGAGGAGCGGGGGCAGGGGCGGGAGGTGCAGGAGGAGACAGGTTCCGCGAGATCAAGTCCTCGCTGCGGGAGCTGCGCAGGGGACTCAATGAGGTCAGTGTGTTGATTTTATTGTTTAAATATAGTACCTACACTGTTATATATCGTATTGACAGATGTCATAGTATTATGTATCTACCCCCTTAAGTAGTTACTAAGTGTTGCTTATCATCTACCCGACATTAATAAATCAGTCTCAATACAATGGCGTTTGACTACAACGTAGATCCCTTATCAAAGACAAATCACTACACAAACATATTTGTGTTGTAATATGATGTTAAACTAGCGGCGCCTCGTGTTTTTACTCGCGTTAAACTGGGACGAAGAGTAGTCTATGTGATAATCCAGGGTGTAATTTATTACCATGTCAGATTTTCCTCTGAATCGCTTCAGCCGATTAAGCGTGAAGCAATATAAAACATACGCACACAAAACGTTAGCTTTTATAATCAGAGTAGTAATTCTTCAAGCTAGTTTTATTAATTACAAACAGTTGACCATGATTTTATATATTTTCAAATTGTCACTTTTGTAATTTTAGTATATCTCTTTCTCTCGGTCTTTCTCTTTTTTTCTCTCTTGACTCATCATTTACAATAATTTCCAGGTGACGGCGCCGTACAACAACAACAACGTCAACGCGAATAACAAGTAAGTATATAAAGATATTATTAAAGCCCGGGGATTTATTTTTGGCAGATTTATAAACATATACATATATTATTATTAAAAGCGAGTGTGGCTCGGCGGTTTAAGCGTCTGCTTTTCATTCTGACGCACCCTGGTTTGAACCCGGCCCTACACCAATGGCTTCTTTATCTAGTTATGTGTAGATTTGCACTCGCTCAGCGGTGAAGGAAAACATCTTGAGGAAACCGATCGTTTGAGGACCAAACATTCCGTGGAGGAAAGGTTTTTTGTGGGTATGTTACACGATTACTCCGCTATGTATGTGTGAAATGAACCGATTTTAATAATTACTTTTTGTTGTTGTAGCGAGCGAGGCGGCGGCGGCAACCCGCGCGACGAGCTGCGGCTGCCGTGCGAGTTCTGCAACATGCTGGTGCCGGCTGACGACCTGGTGCAGCACCAGGTAACTAGACAGGAACACACACGCACACTCATTAACTCATTTACACATAGAGTCTAATTTGCACACCAGCAGGGCTAGCACGGCACCGGTACTAATAGTCTTACCATCATTTTGTCCACCTGTCACCATACACCGAGTGGATAAAATGATGGGAAAGACTATTAGTCCCCGTGCCGTGCTTGCCTTGTAGTAATGGTTGGGATGTATGATACTAATGTTTGATTTTATATCATCCATAACCATCATGTAACTAAAATATATCTTGCGAATAAATTAATATCTTTAGACTTGCGCTTTCGATCACAAATTTTACCGTAATAAATGTATGACTTGTAAGGGTATAGTTCTTATTAGAAGTTACGACGAGTAATTACCTAGTTCACGCTTTGATGAAACGTGTGAACTCGCGATTTTCTTTTCCTGTGCATTTTGTCAGTCAACGCTTCCCATACATATAACATAATGTATAAGTAAATGAAACCGAACAAGAACTGAGATCAAATTGTCTGGGTAATTCTAGAATTACCCAGATGAACTGTTTCTCACAACTCCAAACTTTACAAATGTATACATACAATATACATTGTATTAAGAAGTTAAACTGCCAGTGAGGTTGAATCATTGATCTCCATCAGTACAAGTACGCTGGATTGGCTGGTCGCCGCATCGTTTTGTGCCTATTTGATTTTCGCCATCTTGGCGCCGACAACGCCAGTGAACGTCCACGGAACTAATAGTAGAGACGGGACAATGTAACAAATTATATCGACAACAATCTAATTTTCACATAGGCGATAGAGATACCTGTAGATGTCTATCCTTTTTAACCACTGACCTCTATTACTACTAGTACGCCGGACTGGCCATATAAAATAAAAACTATTTTGTGCTTAGTAATAAAATTATTATTATACGGGACACCACGCGCACGCGCGGCCGACAGAAGAAGAGGTGGAGGGACGACATCGTGGAGGTGGCTGGAGTCACGTGGACCAGACTAGCCCAAGACCGCAATGCCTGGGCCAGCAAGGAAGAGGCCTTTACCCGCTTTTGGGTGCCCTGATACAAGAAAATACTATCAGTAATCAAGAACTCAACGTAATTTTTTAAATAAACTAAGTAACTATATGTAAAGAAATAATTGAATTCAGGAAATAAAGGCTATTTTATTTTATTTATTTATTTATTAATAAAATTATTTAGAAAATGTTTCTTTTGACTTGCAAAAAAATCACTGATGCTATAGAACGTTCTTTGAATGAGCCAGTTTTTGAGTTTCAATTGCAATGACATGACATTAGAACGTATTTGACTTGACATTGACAAGTTTTGATAAACATAAACAACACAATAGTGTTGTCGATATTCCATATCGATAATATTTGTCGATGTTTTTTCTGGCATAAATTGTATCAATGAACGGTTTGTTTTTAAATTACAGGTTAAAAGACTATTCACTAAAACTGTGGCTTAACACTTAAGGACTCGCTACTGGGTCCAGTGGACCCAGTCCCTTGAATTTTGTTGAATTATTTCGAAATTACGACGATTGTAATGTGGCCGTTCTTAATACCTTTCGACTACTAATAATTCGTTCTAATGGCATGTAATATTACTAGTGACGGTATTATCTTAACATAACGTTTTATTTTTTAGAATAATATTGTAAATTCACTTACTTGTGGAAGGTTATTCCGCTTCCCTTTTGGTAACGAGTTTTGCAAAACACACACACTCTCATTGCTGGTAAAGATAAGTATTAAGCTAGTATAAATATAAATTAAACTGTATGATACTAGATTAAATATTAAACACTTAAAACGTTAATAAAATCGCGGAAAGGATGTAAACAACACGATGGCAATTTGCTTTTTGAGAAATAAATGCCAAATTTAGTTCTAAAGACACTCTAGGGAGGCGCTTCAAATCGGCACAAAAAAGAGCTGTCATTTGGTATGGTGCAGCCGATCCAGCGTACTTGTACTGATGGAGATCAATGGGTTGAATGCATCTAATGTCTCTTCCTCTACAGACGGGTTGTCGTCCAGACCTGGCGCAGTTCCGCGCCCCCTCCCCCGCCGGCGCGCGCGCCCCCTCCCCGCGCGCGCCGGCCCCCGCGCACGCGCACGCAGACCCCGTCATACCGTGCGAGTTCTGCGCGCAGTCGCTGCCCGTCTACCTCATCAACGAGCACCAGGTAATAGCTTCCTCATCCTATCATCATCATCATCCACGGCTCTTGGGATCCCACTGCAGGGTATAAGTCTCCCTTAGTATGTAAAATCTGCGTCGATTCTGTGCAGACCCTCGACTTGTTTCATTCCTTCCACGTTTGTTTTTTGATTAAAATAAATAGTAAATATTTCAGGACATATCACACAGCGCCATCCAGCCCAATACTAAACTTACGCTTGTATCATGGGTACTAGATAAATAGGATAGTATTTGACTAAAATTTGTCTGATGACAATATCTGAAGTCTAAGATGGAGCGGTCACCCAATAAGGACCGGTTGACTCTCGCTGTGAAGATTGCTAGACTTTAGTTCGAAGTCAGAAAACAAGTCATTGGTCTAAGGCTGAAATCGAACTGGGATTCGTTGGAATGTAAGGCGGACGAAGTTTCACATCGGTGGCTCTGCCTAAATAATTAAATATATCGGGACATATGTATAACACAGCGCCATCTAGTTTTGTTCGTGCAATCAATTTACTGTATTTGTTTCCAGGAGCGGTGTGCCAGAGAAGTGGACATTCTATCAGCAGACTGAGTCGAGTCTTCCGTAACTATACTTTTACTGAACAACTATATATCTCTCTATATTAGCGTAAGGAGTCTTTAGTACTGACGCGAAAGCAATATTGTTTGTGATCTGTCGACCAACTTTAGCAAAAAACAACTCTACATCAATTCTCATGAAATGCATCGTCAGTACCACAACTTTACAAACATTTAGTGAATTGACGTAGTCTTTTTACTAATAGGTATAATTAATCAGATGATATTCTAATTTTGCTGATAGATGATTTATTTCACTATAATATCTCAGCTATATTCTATGTGAAATTGTCAAGTAACCTTAATATGATATTGCTGACACAGCATGGCTTGAGACTATCGATGAGAACCACTTACAATATTGCTTTTACCATCTGTGCTATGACTCAAATACTGCAAATTTGTATGTTTTATCTAAACTAAATGACAGATGTTCATACTTGGTAACACATTATGTATCAACTTTGTAAGGAAACTGTAGATAAATCAAATTGAAAATATATTATTAGAATTTTAAGGGAAGGGAAAATTGCAGGTAAGTGATGATGGGACTGGGAGTAATCTTAATATGTATTTGTATTGCCAAAGAGCGCCAGTGGTAAATTTTTCGACTACATTTGGACAATATATTATGATGTAAAATAGTCTGAAATGAACACTTTATACTTTTGCAACAAAGAATTAATCTGCCAATAAAAACTATAGCTGGGTAATGATTTCGCCGATCATGAAATAAAATCACTAAAATGATATCATTTTAGGCTTTTTTGACGGCGACTTCTTTGTGAAAGTACTTACGACTGAAATACTTGTATATGTCTTTCAAGGAGGTGTCAAAAGTTTCGCTATTTCTAAGCATTTATAAAAGAAGGTACATATTGCTAGATGACGAATTTGCTAGTCTTATAATTATTGTTGAAATTCTATCGTCTAGGTATTAAATTGGGGTAGAACAGGTAGGTTGTCTTTGAGGCTCAACAATTATCTCTCTATGTTTTGTATAATTTTCTATATTAGTTTTGTATTTATGTTCTGTATAAGGTGTCAAGTGTCATATTCCTTATTAAGTTTTTATTTTGAATTATATTTGCCCAGAAGTGGAACAACATGAGTTTTAAAAAAGCATGATTTATTTTTTCTAAAATTCAGAAGATATTTCCATGTCTCGCATTTCTTATGCCAAGATAAAAAGATAATCAAGCTAAGTCCTTGTATTTGTCCTAAATTATATAATGTATATTATGATTTATCTGAAATTATACAATACTTACTTACATGCATATTGAAAATAGATTAAATACGAGGCAATTAGGTTTTAAAAAAAAAGTAGTTTATTTTTCCAAAGAGGTTTGGTTAGCGTGTCAAACGCGCATTTGTTTTATATTTGCATAAAATGAGATCTAAAACAAAAAGTATTATGTACTACGTTGAAGAATTTAATTGACATGGCCAAATTAATATAAATAGTATTCTTTAGTCCGATAAGAGTAAAAAATAATTGCATAGTTTTTACAACTCTTTTAAACTAGCACAAACTTAGCTTTAAAATTGACAGTTTATTTCCTTGATTTTAACAAACATCCAATAAAAAATATTTCATTTAGCTTTCTGCTTATTTTAGGAAATACTTGTGCATTTGATTCTTGGTTAACCTTTTTATTTATGTGTTTTTACTATCCTCGCAGGTTCGACGAAAAGTACTAGAATTAAGAAAAAACGAAAGATAAATAGCCGTAGCACGGTTACAGTGGTAGTATTGAATCCGATTCACACAGTGATTTGTTAGCCAATCACAGCAAATCCACGTGGCGTGGCGAGCTGTAATTGGCTGACCACGACGAGGTTCGCAATATTGCTTCTGTATGTATCTTTGAATACAGGGTTACTGGTGACTTTCTGGATCATAATTTTAGGGCAGCTTTTAATGATTAATAATATAAATTTTATTGAAAAATTAGCTTTTCCAAATAAATAAAATATTGATATTTATTTCGCGATTATTTTTGTTTTGAATGTGCTGGTAAAAGCTTTCTCAATAGTTTCCAGTAACCCTGTATAATTCAATACTATGACATATTAGGGTAGGTTAATATACTATGTACTATGAGATACGACTGTCTGTCACTGTTGATGTTACTTTGTGATAATTAATGTTTCTATGTCACTATTATAACGATTTATATGTGAACTTGCGATATTTTATTTCCACCTTTGTTAGATTTTTGATGGGACCAATTTTTTTGGTGGGTAAAAGTAATTATGACTCAGGATTCGGAATCCACGCAGAGTTACCAAATTTCATAGTTTGGTTTGTTTATTTTTTTGTTACTGTTAGAAAATTGAAATACCTAAGCGCAATCAAGTTGAATTACTAGTTCGTATAAATTTTGGTGACACCCTGTACATACAGGATTAAACTATCTTAGCCCCGGGTCTATTTCCCTACAAAATTTCTTGAGCTGTTGGATCATGAAAGAGCTAACATTCACCCCTACAATTAAAAAAAATATATATTTAAATGTGTGTATCACTAATTACCTACATGGCAAAAACTAAAAGAGGCTTAATATGTTTAAATAATTTAATTTATTCTTAAAATTTAATACAATTTCTGGTACTTATCCTATATCGAGTAGGCCTTGCACACACTGCAACCTTAAATTAAGGTTAGGACGGATTTATTCACACCTTGTGAAGAAGTACATACTGTTATACAATATTTGTTTACTTATTTGGTTAACATATTGTTAAGATATAACCATGTATGTAATAATATACTTTAACCTCTGGGTGATATGCACTACTGTTGGTGTTTTTAACGAACTTCAAAAACAGGAGGCTATCAAGTCATCTGAAAGTTTTTTTTAAATGTGAGTTTATATTGAATTGATATTGGCATTTTTGTTGCTTATTTGTTATATTATGTTATGTACTTACTTAACAATATCATTAGCGAATTTATTGGTTTAAAATTTGTTCATATTACAAAAGTAAAACCCAAGATCCCGCTTTACTAGCGAATTCGGTGGGTGTTGGGTTTTAGATCTAGGTATGATATTGAGTACATAGTTTTTATTATGTTCAAATTGGTAAGTATTTAAGTAAATAATATTTAAATAGTACCTATGACATTCTCTCTCTTGAGTCGTATTCCTCATGACTGATGGTCGTGACTCCCCCGCAGAATTAATCCGCTAGGGGAGTTTTCTTGGGCAGATACATCGTGGTGGGCGCCCAGGTCCTTCCACGGAAGACACATGTCCTCGGATATTGTGGTCCTCAAACATGTCGGTTTCCTCACGATGTTTTCCTTCACCGTTAAGCGAGTGCAAATCCACACATAACTTGAAAATACAAGTCATTGGTGTAGGGCCGGATTCGAACCCGGGTGCGTCTGAATGAAAAGCACACACTGGAACCGCTACGCCACACTCGCTTACCTATGACATTACATGCTGCTTTTTGTCAGTGATTTTATAATTATTAAATCAACATCGATTTAGATAATTAACATTCATTCCATATTTTTTTGGCGTTCACTTTACAAGAAAACCAGTCTGTCAACAAGCTTAATTCAGTTATTCTATGCGAAATTGTCCTCACATTCTCTCACTTTATCATAAAATTCTCAGAAACAACACAGGAAGTACTCATCTGGGCACCTCGGCACCGATATTTGTAACTTAGGACAGTTCCATATCTTCTGACAACTGCATCTTGATCTAAACTTCCTCTTTCCTACAATTTCCAAATGATTCGCCGAATAGCTTTTAAAAACCTTCGGTTTGGGATAGTAGCTCAGTTTAGGCGTTTTTGGTATGAATTTTGCAGGGGCTTTAGTTCTAGGCGCCTCGATTATAGTGTGGTCTATTATTTCGTCTTCATATCTTTCAGTCACATATTCGGCTGTTCCCGTCGTATCAGATTCAAAGTTTCTGCCTCGTCTGTCAGATGTTTCTGAAAACGTGTCTGCTTGGTTTTCTGAGTGTGATACTGAGAGATCATCCGTCGGACTGACATCGGACAAGTCATTAGTAGTTACTTCTATGCTTACTATCTGTTCTGATTGGTTCGTTTCAGACTCTTCCAGAGTATCTGATGCGTCTGAAATGTTTTTGTCTTCTAATTTAGGTTCTGCTAGATCTGGACTGGGTTCTTCCAACTTCTTTTCTATTGTCACTTCCGGAATATTTCCTTCTGAGTCTTCTATGATCCTATCAAGTTTTGTATCCTCTTTGTCAGGTTCTTTATCAGTGTTGGTTAGGTTCCCCGGTATGGTGAGTGGTAGCTTCTCTATCCTGGACTCCCTGGTGCTGGCGGCAGCTTGGAGCGGGGTGTCTTCCACCACTGGCTGGATCTTGACGTACGTGACGTCACTGTCCTTGGCTTGAGGCGCCGGTGAGGCTGCCTCCAGGCACAGCAGGATTGCTATTAGTAGCCTGGAAATGTAATAAACAATATTAGAGTTGACGAAAGTACTCGCTTTTGTAAAAAGCATCTTTTATAAATAAATCTATTGAACTGTTATATTTTAGATAGGTAAGCGAGTTACACCCTGGACTGCAGTTGTGTTTATCATCAGACGGGCTGTAGTCTGCCTAATAAGTTACTTTTAGTATATCGATACGAGTAGTTATTTATTTATTTATTAACCTAGGATAAAAACTATACTAAAATACCTTTACCACGTTAAACGAGTTTTAGATAATAATTTTATCAACATTAAAGAACTTAGAGAAATTAGCAAATTTGTTATATATGTAAATTAATCGCTCAAAATGTGGACAATATAACCCAAGTATTATTATTTCTATTAATTTTCCTTGACATTGACCAACGTTTTTGCGCATTTCTTCAAACGTCCGCTCATAAATTTTGTCATAAAATGTATCGCATAACATTAACGACGTATCAACTATTAGATTCCTGATTATGACGATATACAAACATATTGCTTTGCTAGATATTAGGTACTCAGTAAACATGCTTGTTAAACAGACGTCCAACAGCCCACACTATCAATAAGAGATTAGCTATTATTGAAAAACACAACCTGCACAAGGTTATCTACCAATAACTTTGGGACTCTTTACCAAACCCCCTAGAATAATAATTTAAAGGTCTTCAAATCCTAAGTTAGTGAATTTCTTCTAGGTAAGCGTGTTTCAATTTATCAGGCGGGCTGCTTAACTCACCCGGAGTTCACAAATTCGAAATGTCTTCATTTGAAAAAAGGAATAAACTGAAATATTCAAAGCAATCACAGTGATCATAGCAGTCCCAAGGGCTTCTGTGATACGTTTTTTTTTATATTCGACCGAAAACTTTCTTTATAAACTTGTAATTTGTAATACATATACACCTTGCAGACTTTAGTTAGGTATCTCTGTTTTATACTGTCTATAATAATTATACAACGTCTATTGGCCGAGACGCGTGACCATTTGACCAGTTAATGTATGCTCAAAAACTGGTTCCATATGTTTATGTGTTCCAATATTCATAATATGGAAATGTATCAACTTCCATTTATCTTCGCTAATGCTGAGCTAATGGCTACTTAAGAAGTTATGAGTAAATTGATTCTAAAAGAAAATAAAACAATGAGTTACATAAGTTTTCCTTATCATGAGTTGTCTCTAAAGAAATCGCAAGGAAACGGGACATGTCTTAAATTCTTAGGCTAAATGACGGCACATACTTAATAAATATTTGTCAAGAACTTGTCTCGCAAACCTTTTAATACTTATGTTTAATTTAATTATAAAATAGCAAATTTATACACCGGTACTTTTTAAATACTTACTCACCTACTTTATCTTTCCTAAATTTTACTGACGGCGCCTGATGTAATAACTCTAAACATATACGATTTTTGTAAGATAATTTGTTCATATCAACGTCATACCAATTTTCAAGGTTTAGAGCATGCCCTCATGCTATTTGACCAGCACATTGCTTGTATGGCAAATAACAAACACCATAACTGCCAAATTCCAAGGAATTAATTTACAGTTCAAGGACAACTTATATCAATATTTTATGTCAACTTAATTATCATAAATCAGCCTTTAATGTATAGAGCATACTCGATTTTTCCTCACTTCCAAAATTAAGGTGTTTCTTACTCGTTACTTCATAAAACGTGTTCCAAGTGAAAAGCTTCACGCTTGCCCATTTCAGGTGCAGAGTTTCGAAATTCGACAAGCTTCAGCTAACACTAGTATTTTTTATTTATTTTTAACGTATCACACTATTTCAATATCATACTGTTTGCTAACATTTAGCTACAAAAGAAAATGCACAACTCTACAAATTTTTGGAAACAGTTTTCTTTTATAAGTCAACTGCGTGTTAATCTTTATTGGTCTTTAATTGTCGCCGCAAACAGCCACAGGCTTACCTATTTTATTTAGGTAAGGTAATGACCGTCAACCCCAGGAACAGCTACTAAGTTTGTCCTCAACTATAACACTAAACAGTCTAAACACACACTTGCGCAATTCAGTTAAACAGAGCCGTGACCCCCCGTGTTGACAGTTGAGATACCGAGTAGGTAATACCTGTGTTATGTAAAGATTTTCTTTTTCACATACAGGTAGGTAAGTACCTATCTACATGAATATCGTGACGCGTCGGCAGATATGTAGGTCTAGGTATAGGTATCTAGCATCTAGTCATCCGTGGCCGCTTGGTACTTAATGACAATAACATCAAAGCATTTAACTGATTTTTTAAATAAGAAAAACTGGATGTCACAACACAGGAATAGACCAAGTGTGATACCCAGGGGTTGCCTATTATATTAGTGTATAGTACTAATCTATAAAGCCTAGTTTACGTAATCCTCTATGTTCAACCTTACTGTACAACCCGTTTGAAAGTTCAAATAAACGTTTTTATATGTTTTATATTATATTTAGTTTATGTTTAGATTTGTCTTGTGTATTTACACATTTTTTTTGCGTTTTTCTATAACTGAGCTTCATGGTTTCAGTTTAGGTTATTACATGTACTGTACGATGGTTCAGATCAGGTACGTATGACTATGTTGTATCATACATAAAACGTACTGTCATGAACTCAAATTGAGTAGTAGGTATAAAGATAAAAGATAAAGAATCTTTATTGATAATGTAAAGTTGTAACATACATAGGTATAGGTATAAGTACTAATATCACAGAATATGCTACACAAATTACAATATCTCGTCAAATTGAATTTATAACATTTAGTTTTTATAAAATTTTAGAAGTTACATATGTCTAGTTTTATTAATAAAATAATGAAAATGTTTGTTATTAAAATCATATATGTAATCCAAAATAGCTCCCTGACTAAAATATGTAGGCAAAATACGTATAACACTCGGGATTCGGCTCATTCAGATCTACAAAATCAAAACACAAACAAAATCTTCAAACATGAATTAGGGAAGAAATGGTTAAGTACTTGTAGATGTATGATACATCTACAAGTACAAGACGTTATACATCATGTATCACGTCTGTACTGAGACTCTACTCGCACAATGCTGCCAGAACATATTAAAAATGTAGTTCTCCAAACTTCAACACTTCCCTTCAAATTTCGTGACGGAATGAACATTGAAGTAACGGAAATGCACAAATGATGTCTAATGAATGCGACAATGATTGTAACTGTTATCTAATTTACACTGTTATTTACACCATTTAAGGACTTATGTTACTATAACAGGAATTTTGTACCTTTAATTTGCAAATAAATAAAATTCTTTGATAAGGTATGTATAGGTTTATCGTCACGTTAAATATTATAGGCCGTCTGCATACGCTTCAACACATACAATTTGGATAAAAGAATATTGAATCATATGCTGGACTTATATCATACATAGGTGTCTAGCTGAAATATTTATTTATTTATTTATTTATTTACAATTTAATTAAAACGGCGCGAGCCAATTACATTAATTAATAAAAGAGAACAAGACTAATAATACAAATAATTAAAATTGAGATAAAAGGTCATTAAAAGGTCATTCTAAATTAAAATATTAGTGTGTCAAAATCTTAAACATATTATGGTCAACATTTTATACATAGTGATATCTATTTACTACCCTAATTTAAAATAAATACATACATACATTCATTCATTTCGTTCGCTAAACATGAGACACAATAAATAAGTAATACATGTTTTAGGCATCACTAGGTAGATTATATAACGTTTTTTCTATACATATATATGTGTAAATCAACATGCATGCGTGATAATGGTAAGCAGTGGCCATATATTATACTACATAATTCATAATAAGTAATACATGTTTGTGTTAAACTTGTATTGTTAGCCAAATGCAAGTTTTTGCGAATTTTTCGAGACATACATATGTAATATAGGGCTTATATAATACATACATACAAGGTTACCTGCCTTACTGGTAACCATTTGTGCATTATTAATTAATTATTGACTTTTTAAATGTGTAACAAAATATGCTTAGGTAATTTTAGAATTAAGACTTTTCGAAATTGTATACCTAGGTCATGTGGACACCATATAGGACTCATACATTGATTAAATTAGGAAGACGTCATGTGGGATTTATTTTGTAAGTAAATTAATTAGGAAGTCGATATTCTCTAAGGAGAATTATGGTTTCCTCATAAGAACTTGTTTAAATTCGCACACAGCTAACGTGCATCGCAAACATTCCCCGATGTTTAGACCACCGCTGTGCCCTGTCTTTGCCTCTGTGCTAATTAATTATCTCAATATATGAGTCAGGACTTTCTCCAAGAAACGGATTCTTTCGCAGGAACACAAATATGGCTGCAAATTTTTTTGGGACTTGTTAAAAGCGTTCAGATTTGATGTTTTTCTCTTTTTTATTTGCTCGAAATGTTATTGTTGAGTTTTAATGTATTTACACTACACATGCCATGCACTGATCCCAGTCTGAAAAGAATTTCGTGATTCTGTGGTCCAATGTGAAGTATGCCTGTACCTGTGTATATTGTATTTAAAAAAAAGACCCAGTTCAAGTAGTTGAACTGGGTCTTTTTTTTAAACTAGATAGGCCTGATAGGCTTACGCTTGACTACAACTCGCCTGATGTACTTTACTTTATAATCTACGAATTAGCGCGCTTGCCTAGAAGAAACCGAAACCGTTTGTATATAACTTAACTACCTTTCCGGGACCAGTAAAGTAAAAATTAAACTAAATCAATTTTAAGTTTTAAAAAACTACAATTTATTGTGTTACCAGGACTTTCATGTTTTTCATGTTTTATTTCTAAAAGAAAGCCGCCTCTTCTACAGGGTCAACAGGTTTAAATATCTCTAAATGTTACAATAGTATTTAGCCAGATAAGTAAACTCATGGTATGTCAATTTAGTTAACAGCCATGGGAGACAATGGGCATAGTTTTACACAATAAGTGTATAATTTGATGTAGTTACGACAAAATGGCCATTATGATACGCTCCTTGCTTGACGCGTGGAGATTTCGAGATAACAATAAACGGAGCAGTTACAAATACAGAGGAATGTGGTGAAATAGATTCCTTATAGAGTTTGTGATGGAACTGTTTCAGGTCACAAAAGACCATAGAAGTTTGTATTATATTCTGATTAGTGTAGAATTAATTTAGGTATATTTGACCGATTAACTGATTAGACATTGGTTCGACAATTACTTCACAGTGCCTGTAAAAGAACATAGAATACCTATATTCAATAAAAAGTAGTGCCTTTTCTATGAATACCTAAATGGAGATATGTACAATGTACATACATAAATAGGTATAAAGTCGTTCCCTTTTTTGTAATGTATTTATGACTGAAACGTCGTTTTTGACAATTATTTACCCACGATTAAGTATGCAAATTAAATCAGTCAAGGCTTCCCTACCGCAAATGAGTTGACGAAAAACACGGAAATGCATCTTCTTCACAAAAAAACTCATTTTGTTGAACTATGAAGATAGATAGGTAACTGGAAGCGCAAGATCGTATCTTTTTAGATATTTGCCTAGACAGTGTGAGCCAGATATACCTAACTACAGATTATAATGCTCAGATTTATATCTAAGCATACTTATATAAAAGCTCAAGTGGGTCGACAGTCTGTACTTTCTGGTAGTTATCTAGTTATATGTATTAGGTATATTACTCTATGGTCTGGATAGTAGAATACATTCCAAAAATTTATAGAACTCTTGTCTGTTTACTAAAACGCAAATCACGCGAAACGGCTGAACGGATGTAATCTTAATGCATTAACCTATCAGCTCACGACTGGGTACAGGTCTCCTCCCCTTTAAGTAAGTAATTACTTTCGAGAGAGTGTCCAGTATTAACCCCTCGGCACAAATAATATGATGTTTTTCTTCTTCGTATGAGAGTAATCAACTCTAGTGTCGAAAGATTTCAAACTGCCCTTAGGGCCTGCCTAAGATGAATCAATGGTGATATGAGACTTCTATTAGGCTTAAACTTCTTAAAACATAAACACTGATAGGCACATACAGCTAATTGTAAATACATAATTAAATTGGGTTCCCGTGCGTATTGTGCGAGACAATGGTGGTTTTTTGTACATTAGTGGTTTACCTAGAGCCGAGCTTCAATGGAAATGTGGGACCGTAAGACATTGTGCGCTGGTATTTAATTTAAATAAACTTCCGGTTGTAAAAACAATATTTGTAGACCTTGTTTAATGTACATAGACTACTGCTGATTTTCAGAACTCTAATGATTTTCTTTATTATATTTTGTCTAACTAAAACTGCCTGATGCACCACTGTTGCAAATTGATTTTGAACAATTTCGACTTATTTTTAATAAAAAAATGGTATTAGTAAATAATGACGAGAAAAAATACACGTAAGTATATATTTTAGTAGGTATTCATTCTTAGACGGATACAGGGACATAAAATTAATTTATAACATGAAAAACATTATAAAAATATGATGGTAATTTGGTTTGATTTATTGATCAAATGGTCTATAAATATAGTATACTATACTATATAAAAGTGGTTCGTGTTGGACTACAGCCAGCTTGATGTTAAGCTAGCCTTACACGCTTAACTAGATGCTAGAAGGCTTAGAGCAGGAAAGAAGCTTACGAAGATAGCTTTCTTGACATGAAAATATTCTTCTCTAAAAAAGCACACACAATTTCACCAATCGACTAGGCCTCTCACAGCACATCCATTCAGCCCTGAACTTGAACTCGCGTATAAAAAATGTATAAAATGCGCACTAACCGGTACATGTCTGGTGATGCTCGTCCGCGCGCGCTCCCCACACAGCGCCCGGGGATGCTCGCTGCCCACTTATAAACAACCTATTTATACAAAACGACACAAAACTATCGACTACACACTTGGTATAACGGGATTTTAATCGATCTAATACGTTTGCTATTTTTATTTTATTTTAGTGGCAGTGTGATAATTCGGTAATAAAATCGATAACAAGAAAGGAGTTTTTATTTTAAAATTATAATTTTAAATGTTGTCTATGGAATGGAACGTTTTTTCGCGCCAATCGGATAAGAACTGCAAGCGGCACGCGCGCCAACCTCCCGCCAAAATGGTGGGGCGTGGGATATTCGTTATCACGTTGTCTTACGAGTTTTATAGAATTTGTGAACTTGGACACGATTTCCCATCAGAGATGGCTGAATGAATAACGGCAGGAAGCGCGGATAGATATCTCACTGTGGATAACTGGTCGTACTCCTGCAGTGGGAACTAATGTTGCAAGTCGTTATTGTAATTTCGTAATGAGCATTAATACCATTGCAAAAATTACAATCAAATGACTAATATGCAAGTACTTTACTCACCATTAGGTTACTAAGCCATTTTATTTGCACCTTATCGTCTTTTTCAGTCTAAAATAATTGTTTTTTAACTCCCGCCCGAAAAGAGAAGTTTTATAAGTTTGTATCATATCTGTTAACTGTAAGTACCTACCTATTTCAAATGGATTGTTTTTTGTATTTTGATCCTAAAGGCGTTTAGTTTTTTAAATCATTTATAAGTACTTATGATAAAAACGCTTTACTACTTTGTTTTAAAAATATTGTATTAAATTACGAACAATACATAAAGCCCTACATGGTAATTATTATGAAATACCTAGGTACTCCAGGCATCTGCGAGCTATCTGAAGCAGCCAAACTATTTCCTGGGTCATTATGGAGATGCATTTTTACATTGTAGGTAATCATATATATATATACTTTTGATATCAATAATAAATCTGTGGGTCTGTTTGTATGTATGCACTCCATTACCTATAAGAAAAAATAAACAATATATATACACTAAATTAAAAAAAAGAATAGGTATGTACATTTAACCTAAAATTATTTAATTTTAATTAATTACATCGATATTTTCTATTCGAATCAAACGATGTGGGATATGCATATGTAGGTACCCACGTACCTACTAAGAAAACTAAAAAAATAAATTGTGTAGTACCTGTATCTACTTTACGTCAGTAATTATATATCCATAGGAAAGTAGCCTGAAAGAAGATTTTTTATTTATTTACAGCAAATCTCGATTAAACAAACCCGCGCACAATCACTAGTCGATTACATTTCTAAACATACCGACTATTCTTTACATACAGTAATGTCCATTCTATGTAAAAGAGTAGGTTTACAAGTGATTATGTACGCTAGATATGTACGTAAGAATATTTGGCCCATTACGCAGGTATTAGATAATTAATTATTATTATATAAGTTGGCAAATATGGGATTTTCTCGCGCTATGTCTGAGTTACTTCCTGTTTACTTATAACATTTATTTATACGACTAAACCATTAAGGTTTTAAAAGAAAAGTAACGACATATTTTTTTTTAAGTCCGCAAATTTATAGTGTAATTTTGTTATAGGTACTTGTTACTGAAGTAACAAACTAAACCGCCTTCGAACATTACCTATAACTATGTAAATGGCATCCTCACATGTAGCAGCTGTTCTAGAACATTCACCGCTAAAATAGGGTATATTAGTCATGTGAGGACGCATCAGTAACTTACCCGTAGGAAAAACGTTCGCCGTAGCCGAAATCGGCTTGGAATGAATCATCATTATTTTTTTTACTGAAGTAAATAAGAAATATTTTTTATAAGTGATATTTGAATTGTAAATCTAACTTTAGCCTCTGTATTCTGTGCTTTAGCTTTAGTGTAACTTGGTAGGGACAAAATAATAAGTAGGTATCTAAGTCAACATTAGTAAAATATTCAAAAAACTAAAAGTACGAAAGTAGGTTAGGGTCTTGCGAAGGTCAGCAAGCAGTTTCTAACACCGCTACTTTGGAAGTCCTCCAGCAAACGGACCTAGGTTTTGTTTTATTTCTAACGGCTAAAGACTTACATAGGTTCTAGAATACCTATATTTACTTAAGTACTAGAGGATGCCCGCAACCTCAGAATACAGAAAGAACCAGAAACCGTGAGCGCGCCTAATATTGAAGCTACTAAAACTACTCGGAAATAGAGTAGTTTGACGCGCGACCGATCAGTCACTC
Source organism: Macaria liturata (assembly GCA_964023185.1). Classification (NCBI taxonomy): domain Eukaryota; kingdom Metazoa; phylum Arthropoda; class Insecta; order Lepidoptera; family Geometridae; genus Macaria; species Macaria liturata. The sequence continues at coordinate 789,406 of OZ026830.1, forward strand.
TGTGACCATCGGAGCGAATGACGTGTTATAACGATGACCAATTTAACTAAATTATGCCGTCTTGTGTCGTTCCTACCTGTAAAAATGCAGCGGGTCTAAAAAAGAAACACGATGGGATCACATTTCACGTGTAAGTATCGTATTTAGGTATCAACTTATTTAATTAATGAATAAATTTCTCAGATTTCAATTGTCATAGATAATGATGCAACCATCTTGTTAGTGTTGCCAATATAAGAGTTTTGATTTACCCTTCTTTTTATTACCTTTTGAGGGTTTTTATTCATTGTAGAATATTAATAAGTAATTTAATAAAAATTAACCGACTTGAAAAAAGAAAGTATAAAGCGTCAGTGCAGCCCGTGTGTACCTAACCAAATAATCCTTTTAAATAGTATGGTAATATCGGATTTCTAAATATTTTTTGATGTGTGTGTGTGAGGGAAAAGGGGTGAGGGGGAGCGGGTAAGTAACTATGTTTCTATAATAGTTATCTCAAATTTTAGCTTCCCAGTTGATGAAGAAAGAAAAGCGGTGTGGACAAAAATAATACAAAGAGCACGGCTGGAAGAGTTATGGAAACCATTATTGTTATATTATTATATTGGACAATATTTTAAAAAGCTTACTCAGCGAAGAGAAAATTAAATGTATTTTTTTAAAGCGTATTTTATTCAATAAACCTATCGATTTCTTGAGACAATTAGGTAGGTACATAATTATATAGAATAGGACAATTTTTATTCTATTATTATCTCACCTCCTAGACTTCCAAAATTTACCCTAAAAACGGGCAAATAATACCTAAGCTAGCAACATTACGCGGGTGGGAAGTGACGCGGGCGGGGGGCGTTGTTTTGGTTTTTGGACACAGCTTGTAGCTCGCAATTACGGTTGAACGCGGCTTCTGGTTCTTTCTGTATTCTGAGCCCGCAACTTCACTCGGTGTTGTTGAATCGGAATTAAAAGTAGCCTTTTTTTCTCTGATCCCTATACTATCAATATTATACCAAAAATCACGATGATCCGTCGCACCGTTGCGGTGTAAAAGTCAACAAACAAGGCCTTTATACAGGGACACTGTTAACTAACTTTTAAGGGTGGCTTTAGTAGGTCCAAACCAACAAGTTTTATTCTACAGCTTTCGGGAATTCGTGATAAATCAGCAGTTTCGTACAAATACCCGAAAGTCATAGAAAAATTGTTGCTTTATGGTGGGCTAGAGGAGCCCACGATGCTATATGGGGATTTACTCGAACGACATGAAGACTTTTAGCTTAGACAAATGATGATTATCACACACATTTGTTGAACAAGACTATAAGCATTATTTACCATTCTTACCAATTTTTTTAGTTTAATTCTGTAGCTCCAGTTGGGACAAGCTAGCATAATATAGAAAAAATGTCAGCAATATCTTACCAGTTCTATTTACACATCGTCTGCGGATCATAAAACAACGATACTTTATGACACACGAGATGTAAAATAGGCCGGGTTTTATTCTACAGCCTGCAGTCAAGATGAGATCAACGCACTAGGAAGAGGCTACTTCGATACATTTTTTATTACAACTACAGATTTTAAAAAAGCATCGACTATTTGTAACTAAAAATAAAGTAGCCTTATTTAAATGAATATATAATGTGTGTTTTTTTTTTCAAAATTTCGTAGATAGGTAAGAGATGTATGAAAAAACAAGATGTTAATTTTGCGAGAAGGGTCGGGAAGGCTTCTCATCATCATTATTTTTCCAAAATAGTAGAATAATAAGACAGGTTGTAGTTAGGTTCATAATACATGTACATAGGTAATGGTGCGAAACGATTTAGTCGTCTCGACGGGGACTAAACATTTAGTGATAATTTAGTTTATTCCGTTTGTCGTGGAATTGGCACCAAAATAAACCCAATATACAGGGTGTTTTGTAGAGAGTCCGACATACTAAGTGAGCGTGTTCAGGTACATATTTAGAGAATACAAGTTGGCCAAAAAAAATCCCTGACCTCCTATTTTTTTTTAAAGATTTTTTTTGTAAATTTTTCGTTTTTTACCGAAATTGTACCTATTCACTTGAATAACATTTCTAAAATCCGTTTTAGACCGGATGTTTTCATGTAATTATAATCTCAAATGCATGCTTAAGCCACGAAAAGCAAAATTACATACAATCTGAACTACCTAACTGATGTAGAACTCATAAAGTGAAAAAATAAATTTAAGCTTGACATCTAAGTTCAACTTTCACAGTGATTTAAAAAAAAACCACTAGCGATTCTGGAGGTAGTATGCATTAAAAAAGTTCTCCATTTGTCACTTATTACAACGATATAAAAAATGCTATGATACTTATCGGCTTGTTCAATAAATGAGGTACCAACAAACAACAGAAATTAATCAAAATTATTTTTATTTCAAATCCTGTTCGAATACAGCTCCTCTGTTACGAATACACGCACGGCACCTACGACGTATTTCTTTTGTAGTGGTGTTTAGAGTCATTTCTGCTTTAATTTTTGCAAATGCGTCGTTAATTCTTGCCACCAATTCTTCTTTTGTTGTGATTTCAACCTCATACACCAACTCTTTAGCACGTCCCCAGACATAGAAATCGAGCGGTGTTAGGTCTGGGGAACGTGCGGGCCATTCAATTGGGCCACGCCTCCCGATCCATGAATTGGGAAAGCAATCATCTAAATACTCTCGTACAATGTTTCGGTAGTGTGCCGGGCAGCCGTCATTCTGAAATATGATTGCCCGGTCATCTTCAAAAATCGGCAGATGGCTCATTAATTCCGGTAAGTCATTGATTAAAAATTCCAGGTAATTTTCGCCATTTAGTGTATCTGGGAGATAATGGGGTCCTACGACGTCTTTCCCAATGACACCTGCCCATACATTGACCGAAAACTTGTATTGGTATGAGGTCACTCTTGTCGCGTGAGGATTTTGCGATTCCCATAAGTGTAGATTGTGTTGATTAAAAATCCCCTCTCTCGTAAATTTAGATTCATCTGTCCAGAGTATGTTCTTCAAAAAATCTTCTTTATCTACATCCGTATGTAAAAGAAAACGGCAAAACTGCGAGCGCCGCTCTTGGTCCCCTTCTACTAAACCTGAAACCAAAACAAACCTGTTTGTGAACATCAGATGGGCAAGTGGTAAACCAATTATTTTTATTGTAGAGCGTGCTCTACAAAAACTACTACAATCATAAATTAAATGTACTTTGCACCGGAGTGTAGTGATAAGGATACCTCCTATCTGCATTAATTACTGTCCAAACTTTGTATGACGAAACTCCCAAGTTACGGGCCACTTTTCTGACGCTGGTGGTGGGATCTGCATCGAACTCTTGTAGAATGTTTTCATCTACAACGACGCGATGCTGTCTATTGTTCTGGCGTGGTTCCCTAAAGTGTAGGGTACCAGTTTCCCGCAGTCTCCGAAAAGTGTTTGTAAATGTGGTGTGATGAGGCACACGTCTGTCGGGGTACGACTCTCTGTACATTCTTTGTGCAGCACGTGAGTTCCCATCAGCTCGGCCGTAGACAAAAACCATGTCAGCGTATTCTTCGTTATTAAACTCCGGCATGTCTTCACAGAAAGAATCCACACAGCAACAACAACAACAGTCAACGTTAACAACAGTAAAAGTAAACAACGGATGACACTCAACAACGGTAACAGTTCAACAAATCAACGGAAAAACAAAACAGAAAAACAAATAAGTATTACGAATCGTACTCGCGTCAAACAGTGATAACAGTCAAAGCTCGACTAAACTAAATACTTACACATTTTATTGTTTAGATAACCGGTAACCTTGGCCCTACCACGCCGCCTCTGCATTCTTTGATACACAGAGAAAGAAGAACTTATAACAATAGTTTTATACCTGCTCGCTCGTCGTATTTGGTCCCTATTTGTTTGTTGTTATGATGTTACCTTGAATCTTAATTTTACTCAACAAGCTGGTAAGTATCATAGCATTTTTTTATGTCGTTGTAATAAGTGACAAATGGAGAACTTTTTTAATGCATACTACCTCCAGAATCGCTAGTGGTTTTTTTTTAAATCACTGTGAAAGTTGAACTTAGATGTCAAGCTTAAATTTATTTTTTCACTTTATGAGTTCTACATCAGTTAGGTAGTTCAGATTGTATGTAATTTTGTTTTTCGTGGCTTAAGCATGCATTTGAGATTATAATTACATGAAAACATCCGGTCTAAAACGGATTTTAGAAATGTTATTCAAGTGAATAGGTACAATTTCGGTAAAAAACGAAAAATTTACAAAAAAAATCTTTAAAAAAAAATAGGAGGTCAGGGATTTTTTTTGGCCAACTTGTATTCTCTAAATATGTACCTGAACACGCTCACTTAGTATGTCGGACTCTCTACAAAACACCCTGTTATAACGTTTAAAGCTATGTGAAAAGTTTATAACTACAAATACCAACGGTAACTTTAAAGACCTTCCAAAAGCTTCCATATTCTCGACTGTATTTTTAGCCCGACCTATAAAGTTCCAATACGATAATAAATAGCCACAAAAACATGTCCCAGTGAATCTTCAGCGGGCGTCCTTGGTATATACAAGGTTATTGGTCACTAACGCATACACTTTTTTATATCATTTATTTATCAAAATAAGTATATAAAAGTACACTTATGTTATAATAATACAAATATCTACAATTTATAAAACATGAATAATCATAACAATAATCTTACAGACTAATAGCTGAGTTAGTAAAGTATTTGCACAAGCGTTTGCTTAGTGTGGGGCTAGATGGCGCTGTGTGCAATGTCCCGGAATATTTATATTATTATATTATTTTGCCCAACATGATATTTTAGCAGTTTAAAAGCAACACCGTTTTACGACTTTTGGAAATTCACGAAAAGCGCGTTCCATGTATAAAATTTATCGTTCCTGACAATATGTAAAAAACACATAACTCCACAAATTTCCAAAAAGCTTTGCAATGAAGTTTTTGTTTTTGAGATACTAAATAATAAGTAAAATAAATAAATATATCGGGACATATCACACAGCGCCATCTAGCCCCATACTAAGCTTACGCTTGTATCATGGGTACTAGATAACAGATATGATACATACATACATATATACTTTTCTTTTGTAAATACATATGTACATATTATACATAGAAACGACCAGACTCAACACAAGTAATTAAATTTTTTAATATTTATAATTACTTGTGCTATGCGAGAATCGAACCCGCACGCCTAGATTAGAAGGTAGCTACGTAGTAGGTATGTAGTACGCTAGTAGGAAGGGAGCCACTACCAACTAAGCTAACAGAGCAGTCAACTACTAAAGCTGTCTTTAAAAGTTTTATTTGTGTATCACTAGTAACCCTGTAAGTAAGCGAGTGTGGCGTAGCGGTTCCAGTGTGTGCTTTTCATTCAGACGCACCCGGGTTCGAATCCGGCCCTACACCAATGACTTGTATTTTCAAGTTATGTGTGGATTTGCACTCGCTTAACGGTGAAGGAAAACATCGTGAGGAAACCGACATGTTTGAGGACCACAATATCCGAGGACATGTGTCTTCCGTGGAAGGACCTGGGCGCCCACCACGATGTATCTGCCCAAGAAAACTCCCCTAGCGGATTAATTCTGCGGGGGAGTCACGACCCTCAGTCATGAGGAATACGACTCAAGAGAGAGTAACCCTGTACAGTGTACCTGAGTTCCGACATCCATTACCTTTATTCCTCATAATTACATATTCAACAGACGCACAATAAATGGAGTAAAAATAACAAGCTGCAGTTTTGTTCTGCGTACGAATAAAGGTGCTTTCACAATACACTCCATCTATACACATTATAATATAAAGGTGTAGACGGACAAATATCTGAACATAGAAGATATTACATAAAAAATGTTTGATTATACTTTAAATCGATAATATAACACGTTTCAGCAGTTTTTATAATTTTTGTCTGTTTATCTTTGTCTCTGATATGAAATGAATTTTGGTAGGTAAGTAGGTAGTATGAGGCCTTAGGAGTGTCAAATTTTTATCCTGAAATAATGCGAGCGAAGCTGCGGTTGACTACTAGTATACAATACAGATTTAAGATCGCTCTACATTTTGTTCAGACCATGGAGACAAAAAAATCATATCACTTTGTTGTGCTGATAACAAATCAGTGACACAAGCGCGCTCCAATGTCCTTTGAACCAAACTATTGTGGCACTCAAATTTTATAACTGTTTGGATTTATGTTAACTTTTTATACCATGCTTGAAAATCTTAATGAAAAGAATACGCAATAATTTAGATATTGATAAATTATTGCAGTGAATTTTCGTTCGAGTATACCTTATTAACCGCGATATTTTGAAACCAGCAGCTTATGTTAGATCAGTACTTTACGGTGATTATTTAACTAATTAGAACATTTAATTGTATTTTGATTCATAGTATATATGAATGTGACCGCAGAGAGCAACAGAATATTTTTTGTTCGATCTGTCACCCCATGGGGACAGAGCAGGGTGACAGATCGGAATATTTCCTTAGTTGTATGTTTTGTCTAAGTTGTTATCCGGTTGTTCTCAATCTTCTTGATGATTTGTAGAAAAACTCAGTCATTTGTTGCCCTTCGCTAGGCAGCTGGCATACAACACAGCAAACTGCCATACGATGAGCCGCAACCGACAAGAGTTCTCTTCTCTCTTCTTGTTTTTTTCTTCTTTCTTCTGTCTTGATAAGTAGACAGTATATGACACTTTTTAGAACGTATTAGAGGCTTGCCACAAAGGTTTTCAGTATTTATTTACTACGCCACACAAAACAGAATAGATACGAGTATGTTCTTAAATTAACTTAATATAAATTTTAAGCTGGTTTCGATCCAGAATAAATTCCAAGGCATGTGTATACTACAAAGACAGTATTAAAATAATCGACTTGAAAAATTGGTTCCTCAATGTCAAACAATACAGATTACTTACTAAATTTACAGTTTTAAATAGCAGGCACAAAGTAAAATATCGGCAACATAAGCTATATTTTGTGGTGGTACCAAAATGCTACTGTATAATGAGAATGAAATGATTTTGAACACTTGACATCCAGATATTTGATTTGCCTTTAGGTAATTCGTCTGAGACTTGATCACCAGCTCGCGATTGGTAGGTACTTCACGTGATGAATATGATGATAATGTTAGTTAAATACACAAGCACTTAAAATAAAATTGTGTCTTATGAGTGCATCGACGACGCCCATTGTCAGTTCGTGTGTGGTAGATGGGAAGTGGACCTCACCAATAGAAAATATCAGTGACAAATTAGATAATGCTGAAATTCACAAAGCTCACGTCCAACGACAAAATGATGATGATGATGGTGGTAGCTAAAACACCTCCACTTCCTATAAATATTGTTTTGGAAGTGGAGGATGGGTGATTTTTAATGTATTCTAATTCAAAGATGAACAAGAACGTATTTCCGACATACCCGGATCCACCAGTCAGTCCCGTATATGAGATGTAAATTTAACTACCAAATGAATCCTATCTGTATCCAGATGGTGAACAGAACACCGACTTAGAAAGAAATACGATGATAACATCGTATTTCTTTCTAAGTCGGTGTTCTGTTCTTTAATTAGGATTATTCCTAATTAAAGCAGAATTCTAATGACAATATTCATTGAAGTAAATGCAATGATGGGTGATGGCGATTTTAATTAATGATAATCAATGTAACATACCCGGTTCCTCTAGTCCCGTGGTTCAGGCCACACTGCAGCGTCCAGGGCTGGTCCCCGCTAATAAAGTCGGGTTATCTACAAGGAAAGGCAGCGTTTATTCAACATTTACACCTAATTAGCGTCGACTGAGTGACTGCCGTAATGGGACAACACTCGATACCGTAGGGATGGGGTATGGGCTTTTTTGGACATTTGTTACGTGTGTGATTAATTGGAAATTAATATTTTAAAATTATAATTTTATACAAATTAGTAGATAATTAACAATTTTTTTCTTATTTGAGCATGTAGGTTACCAACCAAATACAGATTCATTTATTTTCAGAAAAAAATTTCCATTTAAAATAAGTATATACCTATATTTGATTATGTACATTTATTTAGTTAAATACTTACCAATATTTTTCGCCATTCCATATAATGAACATTTTTATATGGAATAAGTACAGGAAAAGGTTAGACAGTAAAGCTAAATGTTATACCTTTTGGGAACAGGTTTAATTGTAAAAGTTGTCCACAGAGATAAATGTAAAATTAAAAAAATAAATTTTACTAAAAATATCAACTTTTATATTACTTGGACATGACAGCTTACTAGTTAGCAAAGAGATATCTGAAAATGGTGAAAGATAGCAAATGTTTCTTTTCACTATGCAACTTGCTTTTCATACGTCGTAGGCGCTTTACGAACACTTGATGTTAATTTAATTATGTTTCAAAGACTTTTCTCATTTTGCTTGATTCTTGTTTAGTTAAAGCACAGAATACAGAGTACGTTAAAGTCACTATAAATATCTATATATAAAAGAAACTGGTGTTAGTTACACCATTTATAACTAAAGAACGGCTTATCGGATTTATTGGACAGAAAGAAATAGCAAGAATACCACTCCCAACTGCTCCATTAGCCGTGTTAATTCGGATAAAAAGTAGCCTGTGAGATTTTTTACATCTATCTTCGTATTAAATTTCATCCAAATCTATCCTCGTTAAAAAGAAACAAACATCCACTGTTACATAAAATCTTCGGCCGATAATATGTTTGTGTGATGTGCGGTGAGTTTATTATCCGAGCCTTTTCTTGACAACAATCTGCCTTTAAAGCTGAAAAGAGTACTTATGATCCTCCTCTTTTTTTGAAGTCAGTTAAAAGTCCCTAAGTGCAAGTGTCTTCTTATTGTGCCCGATAAAAAGTCCCTTAATCGTTTCTCTAAAATCAGAACCTCCTTCTTTTCTGAAGTCGGTTTATACTAGTGTCCCATCCTTATTCCGTGTAAAAAACTCCGTTATCAGCGGTGCAGGAAACCGCGCAGGAAGCCCGCGCTGGGCGATAGCGTCACATTGCACGAGCTTTATTTGATACTATGTTTGTGATGTTTTTATGGATTGGTCACTCAAAAAAATCTCTCTCGCTCCGATCAGGCGAACAAAACAAAAACATAGGCATATAACTTTTACATACATATGTAATAATATGTATTTGTACAGGATCCCCGAAAAACTACAGCAATCTTGCAGGATTAAGTAAGTAGGTACAATATCATCTTTTTACGTAGGATAGGTTTACGGTTGACTACTGCCTGCCTGATGTTAAGCATTGCTGCAGCCTAGGATGTGACACGCTTACCTAGAAGATACCTATTAAGTCTAGATTTGAAGACCCCAGGATTGTAGTTTGCAAGAAACGCAGCTTCTGGTAAAGTGTTTCAAAGCTTTGCCGAAAAGAACGAATTTATTTGTCGTATAGGTATAAATTCGTTTCGCTGTACTGAAATACAAAACTTGCCGTGTCAATGCGTCTGGAATAGCAATCTTTACGTTTTTGATGTGCTTGTCTCATAGACCTCACCTTTTTCTATTACAAATAGAGTATCGCATATTATAGTAAGTAAGACCATAAGTTGTATATAAACTATAACAGGTACTTATATAATATTAATGACATTCTTAAATTTAACTGGTGGTTGTTAGCGGTTATGTCTGCGTATTTCAGAAAAAAAAATGCATGTACATATATACTTAAGTACTTACTTATGTTATTTTCGGGATTCCGTCCATACTTACGTATACAAATATCTATGTATATAAAAACAAATAAAAAAATAAGAGGAGCAAACCAACTAACATGCATTCGCTAATAACATAAATAAGAGTAGCTCTTTAGGTACAGAATTTAAATACAAAACTCCATTTAATAATTGTAAAATACCGAAATAATCTGGCGGAAAACCACAGGATGATTTCACTCCCCTTTATCCTGCACGTGTGGACAAGGAAACTAACGCTCTAAATAAGTAAATAGCTGCGATAATAAATAGGTAGGTACAAGTCTCTTATTGCTAGTAAGTAGGTATTTAGGTACATTTGAGTAGGCACTATTTTCTAAACATATGTAGAGTTAGTGATGACTAACGAATAAACTTTTAACTACTTTAGTAATTACGTCAAAAGCAACCAATTTTGGAAATGACACCCCTAAAAGGTTATGCATTTTTTTTTCTTTGACCATAATTTTGTATTGTGCCAGTTCTCAAGTAATTATATGCATAACCTTTATGCATTAGTTATCAGTAACCCTGTATTGTGTTGTAAATTGTCTACAGCTGGCCTGATGTTAAGCAACGATGTAGTCTAAGACGTAGCACGCTTGCCTAAAAGAAACCTGCGTGGATTTGAAGACCCCTAGATTGTATAACTTCATGTTATGATCATGATTAGGTACCTATACCTACATTGTTCTGTAGACAGCGAGCTGATTAATAAATTAAAAAAATACTGCGTACATTTTGTGTAGTAATGTTTTTATTTACTTACCTACATGAAGATATTTATTACCACATACCTTAAGTTTTCAGGAACATGTGGGTCCCTCATACAAACGTCGTAGTATCGTAACTTCTACACTAGACCAAACTACAAAACAAAATATGTAGGTAAGTATATGAAAGTTTTAACAGAGGTTGTTTTTTGCGCTTATCTTATTTCTTTAAAACAATAGTAAACATTTACCTCAAAAAACTGCGGCTTCCTCACAATTAAAACTTTTATCGCCACATTTCTATATCACTGCACTTAAAAACAAACAAAGAAAGAGTTACTGATCTTCATGGTAGTAACTACAAGGTTTTACTCTCAAAAAAAGTAACCTCTTTTCACTTATTCCACGGACTCCACGTTAGCAAGCGAAGGAGGAACAACAACAGTGGCACAGATATTGAGATAGCGGCAGATCAGATCGATGCTACGGTCGAGGTCACGGCGCCAAGGTCAAGTTCTGGGTCAAGGTCGGCGGCCGACCCTGCGCTCTGCAGACAGGGGCTAGTACGGGGTGCTCTTTATTAGAGGGAAGTATCGTAAATATTGAATATATGCAGGTCTGTATTTTAACAAATACGTTCTCATCAGGCACTATTTTCAGACGTGATTTAGAAAAAAGTTATTGAATATTATACCTACAATCAGGAAAAAATCATTTACAATAAAGTGTCCATACTCCCTAGCTAAAATTTTTTTTTTTACTTGTATAAATGTATAGTAAGTATAACTACGCTATCTAAGTAGGTAATAGGTGGCCTGTTTCCCTTCTACTGTCACTACCATCCAACTAAAAAAAGTTGATTAGTCTTTGGTTGTAGTGCGAATAAGGAATAAATACACTTTTGCTTTTACTGTAGTAATCTGGGAAATTATCATGTTTAATTCAGGAGAAATTCATATTTGAATTAAATTGGATGGTAAATATTTTTTAAAATGTGTTAACGTACCTAATTTACAAATAGAGGCAACACGAAACAAAAAAGAGCAAGGATAAAATTTGGATCCCTAAAGCCTAAGTGCTATGGTGTGGTGATTATTACCAAATGAGGTCAAAATCGGACCAAAATGAAACATCTCAATTTCATAAATATACAATGTATAATGCTATATTTTATCTAATAAAAATAACAATACAAATAAAATTAATAGTACATTCAATGGGTGGTCGCAAACTTTATATCTAAACCTAAACCGAGACTAAAATACATAATTATATACCTTTATGACATTTTTAGATAAACGATATGCTTCTTTTTCGTGAAAATATCCGATTAATTAAATATACATACAGGGTTACTAGTAACGGTAACCTTTTCGGGCTATTTTTATACTACATTAAAGTCAACAACTTTGATTTGGTTGCTTCTGTATACATTTCATTAGAAGGCGATATAGTTTATATAGTAAAACAACCCCAAACAACTGTTTTAGAGAAACTTTTTAAAGTGGTTGTTTGAAAAGTTTACTTTCTGTTGATTACAAAAGCCACCTTAAGAAGGTTACGGTTAGTTACTAGAAACCCTGTATATATGTAGAAAAGTATTGCATTAACTGTACACATGTTATTTTACAAAAATATAAATATAATCAATAAAGAAAAACTAGCTGTAAAGCTTGTTAACTCATTTTCACACAAAAAAATACATGGAAATTAATTATTTTGCCGCTTTACATTCTCACTCGCGTCAGAACAAGTATTGCGCCGTGTTCTTACAAAAACGTTAGATAAAGATGCTCTGAATGGAAGATATAAGTAGATTATAAAGCCGGCATTACAAAAAATCGTTCTATAAAAGGGGTCGGATAAAAAACTGAACACATTTGGATGATACTTTTGCAAAGGGATAGTTAACAGGATATGTACTTACGTGATAATGACAACATGGAACGCGCAATATTTTCCAAAAGGGCACCAACAAGCTGCCGTAGTATGAGTAACTAAATATAGTAATATCTATGTACAGGACTACTCGGAAAGGATACGATAACACGAAATGGACTCACAGTACAAAAATTCTTACGGAACAAAAAATATTATGAAGGCGAACCACCACCTCCTCTTTGGAGTCAGTTAAAATGAAGAGTTCCACATATTAAAAACTAAGAGAACTATATAATCTTGATTAGCCTCTTTACATTTATGACTTCTGGGCCCCTGTGCTTATAAACATTTACTCGTATCAAATGCCTTAACTTTTTTCCTGCTTATTTTTTTATACAGAAATTTACAGATTATACGCTTAGATACATAATTGGCAGTAATATTAGAAAGTGTGAATTTGTATGCATCACATGTAACAAGCTCAAATGTATAAACAAAATAAAATTAACAAGGAATATGTACCCATCTCGTATTATCATATCCACGCCGAGTAGCCCTGTATATCTTAACATATAAGGCCATTACAAGTAGCAATTGTGTGTGATTGCCGATTTAATAAGGCTCACATATTATCAAACCCCAATTCTGGCACCATCCAACTTAAAATAAACTTATTTAGTAAAAAAAATCCATGTTTCGGGCAGTAATACCTATGCAACAAGGCTAATTTGACATTCGATTCGACATTTAGGATAAAATGGATTGACAAAAAAAAACTTTCAGAAGAATTGATAACCTCCTTTTTTGAAGTCAGTTAAAAATAGCCTTGTTATATATACGTAAGTTTCCCAAACAATGTGCATTCATGTCAATTCTCATAATTATATATCTTATATAAATATATATAGACGACTATCTACAAACATAATGGTGACATTATTTTCGAAATGCAAAAGTTGTAGTAGAACGCCAGAAGTGGGAGTAATTTAAGAGATCTGCATACCCAAAAATGAATTTCTGTAGAAACTAATAACATAGTCTTTTGTATGTCTATTTCGTTTATTTTTTATAAGAGCATTACACATTTTCAATGTATTCGTAACTATTTTAACCCGTGATTTCTCGTAAAAAACTTCCAACTCTACCTAGTTTTTTCGTTCAATTCATTCGTCCAAGGGACATCTTATACCCTGCTTTCAAATACATTACCCTCTTCAGCGAAAGCGGGTAAACATTTACAACATTGATATAGCCACTTTTTAGGTTTTTTATTATGTTTTTTTTACAAAAGTTTTTATTTTTTTATTTATTTTAGCATGTGATTTACAAAATTGATAAGTAGCTTGGTCTGTACAAACGAAGTGGCTATTTTGCCAATTCGTTTCAAACATGGCACCGAAAGTTTCGTATTGAAATCGACCGGCAAAATAGCCTTGTCACATATTAGGCATGCAACATTTTTTTTTATTATTTTTACACATATTTAATTTTTTGCCAATACTCAGTCATATATTATTTTCAGTGCAGATTTTTGTTATAAGTCACTAATTTCATTTTAATTAATTATCATCATCATCATATACATTTATAAAGAGTCATGGTGACTTATTTATACAAAATATTAACTGAACAAGCTTACATATTTTCCTCAACATCGATCTATACAGAGCTATATGTAAAAAAAGGATTCACACAAACCATGTCAAAGAAGTCCTTAAAAACAAAGGCAGTTTTAGACATCTTTTCAGAATTGACTAATAAACAATGAATGACCAGTCTTTTCAAAATAAAGGGTTTTACATTTTTTTGAGTATATTTTACATTTATTATTTTTTACAGACATTAGTTACCTATAGTCATACAATCCCTTGCTATATAGCTCTGTATGTTCATACAATAAACGCAGTGCAGTCAATAAGGTCGTATGTCGGGGCTAGTTAGTTAAGGATGCTGTTGTATGTACGCTTGCAAATCTTGCATTACACAACATTTTATGTAAAATTTTAATAAATTTACATTAAGAAAATTAATGCCGTTGTTTTATTTAATTCTCAATGTATTTTTTTTCTAAATCAGCTGGTCATAAAAGACGTTCTGTTCCTCTTTATTACAATAAAGTATGTAAGGATAGCTTTGCGACAAAATATTTATTTACGTTTCCGATAATTTCACTGTCTTACTGTACTGATATATCATATTAGTATTTCATATAAACCAACCAATGGCGACATGCGTAAGCGAGACAGCAAGCCCACACCCCCAAAGCCCCGTCAATAATCATCATCATCCTCCCTCCCAAGCAGGTCATCTATCCGACTTGCCCGCATTGTGCAAATGGTTGGGCGCATCCGCGAACGCAAACTTCAACCTGTACGCCTCCGCTACAAGCACGCTTATATTCGAGTCGGTCCAGTTCTGCGTCGGCACGTTTTGTAGTAAAATCATGAGTCCTTGAAAGTCCCTTTCCCGCATGAGTCGTTCTCGCCAGTGGAGTAAGAATGCTGCACATACGTAGAGCTGGAAGGTTGCGAATCCGTCTGATTCTGCCAAGTACGTGTCCCATAGTCTGATGGTGCAGGGGAGGGGTATCTCCCTGGTGAGCAGGTTGTTCATCCAGCGGAACGAGAACTGCAGGTAGTCGACCCCGTGCGACTGCAGGTGCTCGTGCAGGGGCAGGTCGATGCGACGGATCAACTCTTTTAACTGGTTCACCTGCAGAATGGAGAGATATATCTATAGATAGTATAAAGCTGAAGAGGGTCATAAATCTGAACATAGAAAATATTAGATAAAAATGTTTGGATATACTTTGAATCAATAATAAAACAAGTTTCAGCAGTTTTTATAATTTTTGTCTGTTTATCTGTTTATCCGTTTATTTAAACGCTCATCGCGCAAATAATAAACGGATCATCATGATATTTGGTATGTAGGTAGTATGAAGTCTTAAGCGTGACAGGCATTTTTTTTCTGAAATAATGCGAGCGATGCCGCGTGCGTCCACTAGTACATTAAAAAACGTAAAAAAATATTTAGTTTGGTACAATCAGACAGAGAGCTACAAACAAAGACAATAGGTACAAAACGAAAATAACTATAATTTAGCATTTTAATTGACAACGATATTGAATGTGTGAAGCAGTTATGGAGGTAAGTTAAGTAAACATTCTTTGTAAAAAAATACCATAATGTAAACATATCAATTAACTTGAACATTTTAAGCTGAAGTAGGAAATTGATTTGTAAAGAGACTGAGATTACTAACAGCACATTCTCAAAATATAACATGCATTTGTAGTATTTTTGAGCATAATTCAAGTATGTACGTGTACATAATAAAGCTTCCATTCCCACCGTAAAAACGTGAGATACAAATACTTTACTATTTTAATAAACACAATACATAAATAAATTGCTTGGCTATTAATCCGAATACCTAATTTCCTGTTATTGTTCCAGCGCCATATTTGTGTTATTTAATTAAGTTGATATTTGTAATTAACTTATCCTGTAATGATTCAAATTATGTGGAAAATATTACGCTATTTGTGCGCGCACTTACAATACCTACATTCCACATACAGAGTTACTGGTACTAACATTCTCTCTTGAGTCGTATTACTCATGACTGAGGGTCGTGACTCCCCCGCAGAATTGATTCGCTAGGGGAGTTTTCTTGGACAGATACATCGTGGCGCCCAGGTCCACAGAAGACACATGTCCTCGGATATTGTGGTCCTCAAACATGTCGGTTTCCTCACGGTGTTTTCCTTCACCGCTAAGCAAGTGCAAATCCACACATACATAACTTGAAAACACAAGTCGTTCAGGTGTAGGGCCGGATTCGAACCAGGGTGCGTCTGGATGAGAATCAGACACTGGGACCGCTGAGCCACACTCGCTTTACGGTACTAACACATAACCTTCTAAAAGCGGCTTTAGTACGTGAAAAGTCGCTGTCGCTTGTGCAATTGTTGTTTTAAACAACTTGCTTGTTTATTTGCCTGTTGATTATAAGCAGGGAGAAGTCATCGGCTCCCGAGACACAGTAAAAACTAGTTCGGGAGACTTTGGACTCCAATGCCTTTTAGTTAAACAAAATTATGCAAAATAAAACAATTTTATTTATATTTATTTATTTATGATAAAAAGACACTTTGTACTTGATGTCAGACAGCGTAAAGATAGACATATACTTGTCTAGAGGCAGTCCCAGAACATGGAGAAGCATTAGGAGACTACGCTGCATTACTTGCAGCAATAGAGTGCTACATATAATTAAACGTATCTATTACCTATTGACTATCTGCCTGGCCTGCTAGATTAGTTGGTAGTGGCTCTGCCTTCTAATCCAGGGTTGAGGGTTCGATTCCCGCGTGACACAAGTATGTAATTATAAATTTAAAAAATCTATAATTACTTGTATTGAGTCTGGTCGTTTCGTTTGTATGTATAATAAGTATTTATTTACAAAAATAAGTATTATATCCGTTTTTTTTTTTAAGAAGAACAGGAAGACCGCTACAGAGGTGGAACACGGACATCCTGCAGGTGGCAGGAGCGCTCTGGTCAAGAGCTGCTTCGTCGAGACAAACGTGGAAAATAACGGAGGAGGCTTTTACCGCACAAGGCGGTCCCTATACTTAACGCAATAATGATAAAGAAAAACACTAATACAAGATAATATTACTAACATTAATTACATAAGTTCAAAAACTGTTTAATTTTTTAAGTAAGGGAAAGTCAAAGCTTTTTTTATTTTTATTTATTATATCCGTTATCTAGTACCCGCGACACCAGCGTTTGCTTAGTGCGGGACTAGATGGCGCTGTGTGCAATGTCCTGAAATATTTATTTATTCATTTATTGAGTGGCACGCATGTATAGACACATACATATGTATGTGTACCAGCAGGATGTTTCAAAAATTCGTAACGTTTCCGCTCGGAAACGAAACGCCAATTGTGCCTTGTAACTTCTATGATTGGTTGACGACTGTTATGAAATAAGTAAGTTTTGACGTCTTTTATTGGCGTTTCTAAGCGGAAAAGTTCCGATTTTTTTAAATACTCTGCTGGTACACATACATTTGTATGGGTCACTAAATAAATAAATAAACAAATATTCCAGAACAATTCACACAGCGCCATCTAGTCCCGCACTAAGCAAACGCTTGTGTCGCGTTTTTTTGTAAATACATATTTAATACCTACACATAGAAATGACCAGACTCCACACAAGTAAGTAAGTCTCATTCCCACCTTGTACTGTATGCCGAGCTGCGCGAAGATGTAGTTGTCCTGGATGCAGTCCAGGAACTTGGAGAGGCACCAGAAGGAGTCCGCCTCGATGACGTCACGCTGCTCCGCCGCCAGCGAGTCCAGCGGGAAGCTGTCCAGCTCCTGCCCCGGGGCCGCCTCCTGCACCACAAACATACTATTTAATTATTTATTTATTTTATATGGGATTGGGCTGGACACGTCTGCCGCATGCCCGACGACCTCTGGGCTAAGACAACGACGCAATGGACACCACCAACACATAAAAGACGTCGCAGCAGACCCAGAAAGCGATGGAGGGACGACCTGGATAAACACCAACCAGACTGGAAAGCAATAGCACTAGACAGATAAACATATAAACATTTTATTGATAATTTGTTCGAATTACATGTCAGATTATTATTATAAAATTAAAGACATATTCTAAATATGTACACATATATAAACAGAGATAAGTGGAAAGAGGGTAGGGAGGCCTTTGCCCAACAATGGGACAATACAGGCTCTTAATAATAAATAATTTTAAAATGGTACACACAACAGAATATGTTCTTAAATTAACAAACATACATAAGCTGGTATCGATCCAGAACAAATTCCAAAACATGTGTACACAGCTTGATCTAAATGCCAGTAATAATTACAAAATTATGAGTTAGAGAGAGAATACAGTATAGCTACACATAATAACAATAATGATAAACAAAGTATGTTACTGCATTAGTACTAAAACATAACTAATGTTAAAGTGGTCCAAACATAACATCATGATTACAATAATAATAAAACATAAAATAAATAAAAATGCGCATATTACGCCATCTAGCGGCAAAGTAATTTGCTAAACCAAGTCCATAATGTTGTTTAATTATTTTCAGTGTATCATATTGTAAACAAATGTTATACCTAGTCAGGTCATAAATTCTGTCACATGTTTAATATAAAATAATTCAAACAACTTTATTCTTTATGTAACCATTTATATACCAAAATGAACTTAACAAAACATAGATTCTTATGACAATAAAGTTTATTCAAAATGACCTCCGTGATTTTGAATACAGGCCTTCAATCTGCGCGGCCAGTCGTCTATCCCTGCACGAACGAGGTCCATGTCAATATCGGCGGCTGCCTTAATCAAGGATGTCTTGAGTGACTCCAAATTGGGATGAGGCTTTGAGCACGCCTTTTCCTCCAAGTGTTGCCATATCTTGTAATCTAACGGATTCAAATCTGGACTGGAGGAGGGCAGTCTTCGTGACGGATGAAGTCGATTTCACGCGCCGCCAGCCAGTCTTGTGTGCTCTTCGCTCTATGAGCTGGCGCCGAATCTTGTTGGAATACCCAGTGCTTGTTATTGAACATGATATGAGAAACAGGTTCCACAAGGTTCGTCAGGACTGTATTTTGATACACAACTGCATTCGTTTTTACACCTTTCTCACAAAAATGTACTTCTGTTAAGCCCCAATAAGAAACTCCCAACCATACCATGAGCGAGGATGGAAAATGACCTCGTTGGACACGCGGAATACGTTTGCTCGCTTCTTCACTACTGTGTGCGTACACCTTATCATTTTGTTTGTTGTAGCTCTCTTCTACAGTAAAAATTTTTTCATCCGAAGAATGAATTTCCCGATATTTTTTTCCCGCGTACCGCTTCAACAAAGCGCGGCATCTCTTCAGTCTCAGGTCCATTAGACGAGCATTCAAACGATGTCCTGTTTTTCTTCGATATGCCCGAAGCCCTAAGTCTTCATTTAACACCCTTTTCACCGTGGTTCTGCTTAACCCCATCTGAAGGGCCAACAGTTTCTGCTTACGTTTGGGATTTCTTTGAATTCGCGCCTTCACAGCTTTTATCACTGCTGGAGTCCTAACAGACCGAGGGCGACCACTTCTTGACCTGTCATCTACACTAGAGTCTTCATTGTATCGTTTGATGGTACGATAAACGAATCTTTTGGTTATATTCAAATTTTTCAGTATGTCAAAAATTTGAATTGGCGCGTAACCGCAACGATGCAATGCAATAACTGCAACACGGTCTTCTTTAAGCGTCCACTCCATATTTAAAAATGAGTAAAATTCTAAAAAGTATACATTTTTATTTTCATGAACAATTCGAAATTCGAATTCAATAAACTTTTTTGTGGCCAGCATTCTAAAAGAAAAGTTTTTACTGTGTGACAATACTTATGACCTGACTAGGTACTTTTCTGTAGTTATTTTGCCTTGCCCATGACAAATTGTGCGTACTGCCAAACTGTGGAATTCTTTGCCTAAATCTCTATTCCCTTTGAACTACAAATTGTCGGTCTTCGAGTCAATAGTAAAGCAGTTTCTTTTGGGTAAGCGCGCCAGATAGTAGATTACAACGTTGCTTTACATTAGGCAAGTTGTAGTCAAGCGTGAGCCTATATCATGTTAAAAAAAATACGATTTCTATGGTAATTTGCGCAGAAGAAACCGGTTTACTCTCGACTTGAAGACTGACAAATAGTTCTACGGTTATGACAAAACAATTTTGGTTGGTCGTTCGGAACCGCTCTAAGAGTTTATTTTACTCAAATTCATATCTATTAAGTACCTGCAGGAAGACCATGAAGAAGGGCGTGACGAGGTCGTTGATGCCCTGTACGTAACCCGAGGCGGGGTGGCGGATCGCCCAGATGTACAGGATGCGCTCGAACATCACCTGCGGATAACGTAAAGTCGATTAAATAATAATAAGTCATCTAAATATATAAAACTCAAACGTGACTGACTGACTGATATAGTGATCTATCAACGCACAGCCCAAACCGCTGGACGGATCGGGCTGAAATTTAGAATGAAGGTACATGTTATGACGCAGGCATCCGCTAAGAAAGGATTTTTGGAAATGCCACTTTTAAAGGGGTGCAATAGGGGATGCAAGTTTTACTTCTTAATGCGAGCGAAGCCGCGAACACCCACTAGTAAAAAATATTTGTCAACTATAAGACGTTTTCTAACAGCACAAGTGGCGCCATCAGCCAAGTAGTCTGAAGTGTTTGGAAATGAGTGTGGATATTTGCGCTTGGCAGTTACTAGGTAGACCGAAGCCTAGCGGTCAACGCGTTCTGCTGGGTTGTTAATCAGAAATACGCAGGTTTGAATCCTGCCGGTCGTGATTATTTTCGCTCATTTTACAATAAAAAGTTTCAGTTAAACTAATAAGATGATTATTTATCAGGCTCACTATGTTACTATGCATAGAGACTTAGCAACCTGCCTCGCGATTATGAATACAATGCACTGACATACTAGTTTTGATCAAGTAATCAAGCTTTCTATTAAGTACAAGTAATTTACCAAAATGACGAGTATTCTTACGATGATGAGCTAATCATTCTTATTTACAATTGCTTGTAGTAAGACGGGTTGTTTCTTACAATAATTAGGTATGTATTTTACCAAAGAAAAGTATGTACAAATTTAGTTGTAATAACCGGCTAGCACTTACGTCAGTAATTATGTCTATACCTAGTCAGGTCATAAATTCTGTCACATGTTTAATATAAAATAATTGAAACAACATTATTCTTTATGTAACCATTTATATACCAAAATGAACTTAACAAAACATAGATTCTTATGACAATAAAGTTTATTCAAAATGACCTCCGTGATTTTGAATACAGGCCTTCAATCTGCGCGGCCAGTCGTCTATCACTGCACGAACGAGGTCCATGTCAATATCGGTGGCTGCCTTAATCAAGGATGTCTTGAGTGACTCCAAATTGGGATGAGGCTTTGAGCACGCCTTTTCCTCCAAGTGTTGCCATATCTTGTAATCTAACGGATTCAAATCTGGACTGGAGGAGGGCCAGTCTTCGTGCCGGATGAAGTCGATTTCACGCGCCGCCAGCCAGTCTTGTGTGCTCTTCGCTCTATGAGCTGGCGCCGAATCTTGTTGGAATACCCAGTGCTTGTTATTGAACATGATATGAGAAACAGGTTCCACAAGGTTCGTCAGGACTGTATTTTGATACACAACTGCATTGGTTTTTACACCTTTCTCACAAAAATGTACCTCTGTTAAGCCCCAATAAGAAACTCCCAACCATACCATGAGCGAGGATGGAAAATGACCTCGTTGGACACGCGGAATACGTTTGCTCGCTTCTTCACTACTGTGTGCGTACACCTTATCATTTTGTTTGTTGTAGCTCTCTTCTACGGTAAAAATTTTTTCATCCGAAAAAAGAATTTCCCGATATTTTTTTCCCGCGTACCGCTTCAACAAAGCGCGGCATCTCTTCAGTCTCAGGTCCATTAGACGAGCATTCAAACGATGTCCTGTTTTTCTTCGATATGCCCGAAGCCCTAAGTCTTCATTTAACACCCTTTTCACCGTGGTTCTGCTTAACCCCATCTGAAGGGCCAACAGTTTCTGCTTACGTTTGGAATTTCTTTGAATTCGCGCCTTCACAGCTTTTATCACTGCTGGAGTCCTAACGAACCGAGGGCGACCACTTCTTGACCTGTCATCTACACTAGAGTCTTCATTGTATCGTTTGATGGTACGATAAACGAATCTTTTGGTTATATTCAAATTTTTCAGTATGTCAAAAATTTGAATTGGCGCGTAACCGCAACGATGCAATGCAATAACTGCAACACGGTCTTCTTTAAGCATCCACTCCATATTTAAAAATGAGTAAAATTCTAAAAAGTATACATTTTTATTTACATGAACAATTCGAAATTCGAATTCAATAAACTTTTTTGTGGCCAGCATTCTAAAAGAAAAGTTTTTACTGTGTGACAATACTTATGACCTGACTAGGTATATGTGTGTATGTTGGTGTCTGGACGAGGCGGGACCGGGACGCGCGTGCTGACTCGTCCTCCTGATGATGGAAACTAGTCGAGCTAATTTTTGTCATAATTATTGACATAAGTGCTAGCCGGTTATTGCAACTAAATTTTATCATGCCTTAGGGAACTATAATAAAGTATGTACAAGTATTATAATCATTACCCAGTAACCCATGACACAAGCATTAGCTTAAGTATGGGACAGTATGGGACTAGACGGCGCTGAGCGCAATGACTCAGAATATTTATTTATCTACCTGCACCGTAAGCTGCTGAAACAGTGCCACGAGCGGGCTCATCCTGGGTATGTCGATGTGTATCTGCCTGTATGTGTCGTCGTCTCTCTCCGCGTCGTAGTACTGGCGGACGAGGTGCTTGTAGTCTGCGCGCTTGCGCTGCAGCGTGTCCGCGCGCCGCTCCGAGTTGGCGGGCAGGTAGCCAGCCAGCAGCCGCCAAGTTATGGCACGGGCCTGTAAATATATATGAAATGAAATATTTATTTGCTTAAGAATGTAGGTTACAAAGATGACAGGTACATATTTATGCAATTTGACGTTCCGTACATTCGACCAATAGCTGGCGTGCAAATGTTTGACACGATTGATAACTAAGCTAAGGTAGGTAAACAGGTGAGAAAATTAATTAATTAATTATTAACACTTTTACATATGTCTATTATAGGATACAGTTAGTTCATGGGTTTTGCAATTGGTATGCCACAGTAAACACCTAAATATTCATCGACAGAGTAATAGCATTCATTCATGTATATACAGATGCTAGGTTTGCACTCTCAGGCAGTCTTTTAGGGAATTATAGTTAGTTATATGACGTGACCAATAACAGAGACCTAAATCTAGTATGAAGAAGGAGAAACACTCAATGGAGAGCTCACTTACACGACAAAAAGCTCCAAACACATCTGCTTATAGTGCAATCTGATTGCAGATAGTTAAAAGATTTAAAAATTAAAGTTATATAATAATGATGTGTGTTATATCATGTATTTGTGATAACTAGCGGACCCGACAGACTTCGTCCTGTCTGTTGACTTTTTTACTCTTTAGTTAGTTAGAAAATGTTTGTATGGGAAAAAGAAAAGAGCAGTTTTTATGGATTTTCAGGCATTTTTTCGAATTTTTCTCACCGTAAAAACTATCCTTGAACTTCAACGAATATTAAAAAAAAGGAATTGGCCAAATCGGTCCCGGCGTTGTTGAGTTATGCGCTTATCAACACATTTAGTGATTTTGCAAAAAACAAAAATACTATAGCAATCAATAAATTATGTACATCATCCATCCATCAAATAGGTTGTTAGGAAGAAATCACTTCAGGCAATAAGGCCTCCTCCTTCTAATGTACACCATTTTAATGCATCTATGTTTTTGGTGTAAAATGTGCATTTGAATCTATTCTAAATATCCTGACAAAACTTATAAAGTGTAGTATTAGAAAGACACATATGGAGTTATTATATTTTTTGCTTCAAGCATGATGTTTAGCAATATTCAAGGACAGGCCATAGAAGCCTCACAAGTTACAACTGTAACAATACTATGTGATTGTCACTGAGTGGCGTACATACAAGTATGTACATAATTAGCCAAACACAACATGCCTCATTCAATGTCAGGCTTTACTAATTATGCCTACATAGTTGTAGCTATAGTGTATCAAGGTATGACTGTTTTGCAATACAATGTCAAGCAATAATAATACATTTTAAACATATTTGTCATGCAATTCTTTTCTCAATAATTTTTTGCTCCTTATGCTGATGCACAGAGATTTAGGCCCAACAGGGCAGTTCAAGAGGACTGTATAAATTTTCTGACAGAAAATATTCATTACTAGTACTTCTTTAGCTTCACATTAGACTTTTTGGGCTCTTGATGTAACAGCAAACCCAAAAAAACTGGATTCTTACACAAAATATACCTAATCCTAAATTCATAAGACACATATCTTTACTTCCCCCGACATTATCTATTACTCCTTCTTCTAAGTGGATGATTTCAAATTAGCTTGGTTCATTGGGTTAGTACCCTGCCACTGTATACAAGCTGCAAATATCAAAAAACCTACATCCTTTCAATAAAATTAAAAGGTTTTTTGATATTTAGACTATGACAAAGATGTGACTTGATATACATAAAATGCAGTAATTAACTTAATAGCAATGACACATGAATGATCTCAGAACTGAGACAAAAGATGTTTACTTCAGACAATGTGTCTTATTAATTTGAAGTGGTATTTCTTTACTGGAGGCTTATTGAAAATTTATTGCTTATATCATTTTATTGGCCTTGGTGAACATAATTTTAACTAAAATGGAATAAATTAACTAAATGTTTTTGTTATCATCACCAGAAGGTCAAAAATGGGGAAAAAAACTTTGTTTGTCCAGGGTTTAAATTCATCTCCATAACAAATTTCAACTTAGTCAGTCCAGCCATTTAGTATGTATGAGTGAAAACCATGTTAAATAGTAAGTAGTTGCAACAACATCTCTTTGGTTTATAGTAAAATGTAGTAAATCATCTCTGTAGCTAATTACTAGGTTATTTGGTATGATAAAGGTTTAATTTTGGTAAACAATGTAAACTGAAAGCCTAGTCACTGACCTATTTACTCAACTACTTGAAGACAAGCCTAAAAAGCTCAAACCATTATTCTTACACATCAACTCAATTGAGGAAGTAGGATAGTAACCTTGTTTTTGTGTTTTAGGCACTACTCAAGGAAAATAACACAAATACTAGCAACATGTGTTGTTGAGCTCACCTTGACAGGGATGCCAGACCAGCTGAGCTGTTTGAGCTCGTCCAGGTCTATGACAGCGCTTTCGTGAAGCTGCTGAAACCGCTCCAGCTTGGATTCACTGCTCTCCTCCCTTGAAGCCAGCGCAGACAGTCTGACAGGCCGCGGCCGCCCCGGGTAATGCCTGATGGGCACCGCGCCGCCCCCGGGTGACAGCCCCGCCGCCTTCTTCCCTTCACTCTTCTTCTCATCATCGTCCTTCTTTACAATCTCCTTTTTTACAGTTTCATTCTTTACGTCACTTTTGTTTACACTTTTGCTACTGTTCCTATGCGAGTTTATAACGTTTAAAGCTGCCGTTTGTGATATAGTCTTGGATATTCTGGCCTCCGCGATGCCAGAGATGATGTCGTCGTCGCCCAGGTCCCAGGCGTCGTTCACGGACGCCTGGAACTGCTGATACGAGGACCCGGACATAACCTCGTTTGTGCCAACTCTTTGGAGAGGTCTGCCCGGGAGAGCGCGCTTTGAGGTCCGCCAAAACGTGTCAGACAACAGGGCGCCCTTGTCATGTTCGGGCTGATAGCTTTCCATAATATAATACAGCTAGGAACATTCTAAATAACTTTGTTGGACAACAAAATATTACGGAAAAACTGATATGACATATCATCAATCATAGACGACACATCATGACATTCAACTTTTTTATAATCACCATAGACAAAAATCATACGATAGAAGAAAGTCTGTTTTTATACGACAATGATACACATTGTGTGATAAAGGCTTCGAGCAATTGATCGTCAAAGGATAAAGGCGACCTAATGATCACACATACACACACATATATTTTCGCAAAACTATAAATCAGCGAAAGGAATTAAAAGATTATGAATATTTTTTTATTTAGTTATATGTCTACGTCTGTGATGATATAGTAGTTTTCTTTGTGATATAGTTCCCTTTTTTTAAAAGGGTAATAGTATTCTTTGATATAGTTTGTCAAAAAACGTCGCGTATATTATGTCAAAATATTAGCAAGGTTTTTTAAAATATTACTTTAAATATTTTTTTCTTATAAATTTTAATTCCCTATATTTTACTTACTTCTAAAACTACGTTAAATGTCAGAAAGCTCGAGCCAAGTTCGTACGTGCTTAAATTTGAAAAAATCATTACAATAATTCATACGTTTGTATCCAAGCGGCTTATTAGATCAATATGGTAATATAATCAAAATTCACCAACTTTGTCCGTTTTTTCACTGGCTCAACGAGAGCAAAATGTCGAGCCCTAATCCAGAAGGTGATACCTCTTCAATGTTTATGCAAAAAGATAAGGAAGGGAAGAGGGTGAAAAGTCCTGTGAAGTCCGAACCTGGCTCTCGAAGAAACTCTGTTGTGAAAACAAATGCTGCGTCGGCAGAAGTTATCACTGTGAAAGACTTTTTCGACTTCATGAAGACTGCTTATCAAGTCTATGAACATTTGGAAGGTGACGAAGACGATGGCACGAGAATAAACTGGGAAGAGTTGACCAAATTGACCGTAATAAACCACGTTATAGAGCAACAAGAGCGGGACCTATTGTATCAAACTAAGTATGCAGAGCCTAAAGCTATATGCAGTAAAAGTGAAACCGCCATGGAAATTAAGAAATCAGAAGAAAATACTACTGCTATTGTAAAAAAGTACAGTTGCAGCGAAATAGAAAGTAAACGTCTTTTTGTGTAATTTTGATATAGCGCCATCTATGACCGACAGTATAACCCACGTTTTATATTTACAGCTAAGGGTCGGAGAAGATCATTACCCCCTGAGGCGAGGGTGGAAATGCTTGGAGTTTGGACTGAAGCTAATCTAAATTGCAAGTTAAATGATGTAAGTAGATTTTTAACAATCTTCCAGTTAGCCTTAACAGAAAATATATGTATTAAAAAAAAAACAGTAGATGGCGCTTTTATAATGTTTATTGTTCAGGTCATCAACGAAGGGATACTTGATTCTATACTTCCCTACCTTGTCGGATACAAGAAGCCTAGTAAAACGACTAGTGTCTATGCACCGATCATCAAAAAAGTTTCGTCTACAGGATCCACAGATATAAACGTCAAGAAACCATCTAGTTTTGGAGGCAAGTATAATGTATCAAGTGCAGTAAAAACATGAAAAAAACAAACTGAAAATGTCAAATCAATCTGTTTTAGGATTTATGAATGAGAAGGAGTCGCGGGACAGACTTGGTAGACGGAAGTCCTCAATAATAGCAGCACAAGAAAAAAATAACCAAAAGCAAGAGTAAGTTATTATTATTACATACTGCAATAAAATAAAGCTGTTACAATATTTTGCAAAAGAAAACTGTTAAAGTTTTTCGACTATTAATTCAACATCCGATATGGTCTAGTGGCTAGGATACCTGGCTCTCACCCAGGAGGCTCGGGTTCGATTCCCGGTATCGGAAATTCTTTTTGCATTTTATTTTCGTATCTTTTTCAGCGGCGATGTGGAAATTCACGTTTGCGATGAAGTGAAGGGTCTAAAGAAGGACTTTAGATGTCCTCAAAAGTTGCTGGTGTCCAAGATGGGCTACTTTGCGGATGTTACCGCGGGGCAGCGGCTTGAGGATATGGACATCTCTGTACATTGTGATATTCAGGTAAGAATTAATTGGATATTTGACTGTGTTATCGTTCATTATGTTGAGATTATAAGCAATTAGATGTCTTGATGTAGAGCGAATTGTGTTAAGAAAAAATTGCCGTTAAAAATAGGAATGTTGTGAAGTTGACACTGAATTGCTATAAATATTTTGTCAGGTACTTTTGATCAGTATTTCGTCCTCCGAGTCTGTGAGCAATGCCAATTAAATTCGTTACGTAAATAAATTAGTAAAACTTAGTACCCAAATTGATATAAAAAGAAAACAAACGCAATAACATTTCTCTATACATGAATCATATGACGTTCGTTGCTAGCTCGGATCACAGAATACACAACACAGTGGAATCTCTCTGTTTCTATAGTATTGTCTTAATGTGCAGATATTCGACTGGCTGATGCGGTGGGTGAAGCGCGACACGATCCTGGTGGCGGAGTGGCCGCTGCTCGACCCACACAACGTCGTGCCCATACTCGTCTCCGCGTCATTCCTGCAGGTATAACCCAGGGGCCAGGGGTCTTCAAAACTAGAGTAAATAGGTTTCTTCTAGGCAAGCGTGCTACATCTTAGACTATAGTGGTGCTTAACATGAGGCAGGCTAGTCAAACGTAAGCCTATTTCGTGTTAAAAAAAGGTATAAATATGCAGTTCATTAAAATCATCAAGAAGTTGATAGAAATGAGTAGGTATTGTGTATTTTCGACTAGCCTGTAACTTACTTGGTATTGTCTGACTAGTACTCTAGGAGTGACAGGTCCGAATGCCGCACAACACAAGTAGATAACACTAGCATATATTTAATGTAATATTTTTTATAGGAAATAAAGACTTTGAAACTTAGGTAAACAAATAGATAAATGTGCGTTGTGCATGTTCAATATCAGTCTGTTATACCCATTTCTAAGATTACCTTATTATAATTGTTTTACAGATGGAGCCACTGCTGCACGACTGCCTGATGTACTGTCACGCGCACATGAGTGACATCGTGAAGACTTCCACCAACCTCGCCTGCCTCAGCGACGCACTCCTCACCAGGTTGGACATACTTTGGTATTTTTATAGAGAAGTCCTTCTCAAAAACTTATGAAAATCATACTATTTCTCTCTCTGGTCACAGAGTGTCACAGACAAGAATAGTATAAAGCCTCGTTATTTTAGTTTAACACTTTTCATTGTTACTCCGTAAGTAAATAAGTATTTTGGTTGGGCAAATACTAAGAATAAAAAAATAGTACCTCTAAATTAAATTCATCAAGACCTGCAATGCCTTTGAAAATTTATGCGTTGGTGACGGTGTTTTAACTTTAGTTTATGTAAAAAATCATAATATTCCATCAGATTAGCAGCTATGTACACGAACGCCGAGCTAGAGACCGTAAAGGACCGCAAGGACAAGATCCAGTCCCGGCTGTACTGCAAGATGATCCTGTCGCTCGCCGAGCCGGTCCCGGAGACCCTGCGCGGACACTACTCCACGCTGGCCACGCTCTTTAAATGTAGCAAGTGAGTAACTTGTCATATTGTGTACTAGACCAGAACAGAGCTAGAGACAGTAAAGGACCGCAAGGACAAGATCCAGTCCCGGCTGTACTGCAAGATGATCCTGTCGCTCGCCGAGCCGGTCCCGGAGACCCTGCGCGGACACTACTCCACGCTGGCCACGCTCTTTAAATGTAGCAAGTGAGTAACACTGTCTACTTGACCAGAACAGAGCTAGAGACAGTAAAGGACCGCAAGGACAAGATTTGTAAGGAACAACTTCGAAGTCCCATAACGTCACCTATTGATGCATGGATAGCGGCGTCGAAGGGATGGGATCAGACGGGATGTATGTAGGTACGTGCTTTTTCGCCTTCGAGATATATATGAACCTACATATAAAAAAAAAGAAAAAGCGAGACGAAATAAGAAGGTGTCATTATAACGTTCTGCTTATTTGTTTTATTAGATTCCAGAGATAAACAGCCAGCCACAAGACCAGCGCTGGTTGCTTCCAAACAACTAGCATTATGCTGAGTTGGGGCTGTGTTGTGGCAGATTTTATGTTTGTTTGTTTATTATGTACTTACTTGTGTTTGTTTTTCTGTTAAATCTGCTACAATTGTTTTCTTTCTTTCTAAACTTGATAACAACCCGGATTTCATTATTAAAAGACCAAACTAAACATTGTGTTCAGATGCAACAAGCTGGTGGGTCGCCACATCGCGGAGCAGGTCCCGTGCCAGCCCGCCTGCATGCGCATCGACCGCCGCGGGAACGTCGTCTCTACGCACAACAAGTAACAATACTACTAACAGTAAACACCCTCTGTTGTCCTGCCCCAGGCATCTTTTGACATACTTTTGCGTAGCTTGACGGCTAGATGGCGCTGTATGTAAAAAGTATAAAATTTCCAATGCTATGTATGCCTTATAGTAGTTAGATACCCACAACATCATATGATGTTATTTTTTTTAAATTGTAGGTATGTGTATGCAATGCCAACAAGTACTTATTTATCTGTTCAATATGTGTTTGTTTTCTTGTTCAATGTTTCCTGCCCCAGAGACCCGGCGTGGAGCCTGAACGAGTACATAACGTGGCTGTACGGCGAGCTGCGCTCGTGGCGGCGCGTGTACTGGCGCCTGTGGGCCGACTGCCACTTCCTGCGCTGCCAGCTCTGCGACACATTCTTTCCTGCTTACCAGGTGACGGAAGTCTCTTCTAAAGTAATCTCAAGCCTATCCCTCCCAAGCAACGGCGTCGGCATTGCCGATGAGCAGATTCGAGCGATACGTACGATGCGGATTGGTGGACGCACTTTTGTGACTTCCTATACAAAGAATATTAAGATCCGTTTGATGCGATACGTCCGCTGCGCACGATGCCGAAAGGTGGACGCTTAGCTTAAGACTCTGAATTCTAACTTAAGACTCTGAATTCTAACTTAGCTTAAGACTCTGAATTCTAACATCTCTAACACATATCTAGTCAAAGAAAATAACCAATGGACGAAAAAAAGACATTAGTTTGAAAAAATAGTTGCATTCTACATATCTTACGTATGTTAGGCGTGCGAACAGTAGTTACCTATAAAAAACTTCGCGAACTTCAAAAAACATACACATATCATCTCGAGTCTACATAATTAAAAAAAATTACAGTAGATTTATTTAAGTTGACACATATACAACCTACATAATTAAAAAAATTACATTATTTTAATAATAAAACAAACTACTTAAACTTGATAGAAACCAAAAAGTTCAGTTAGGTAAGTATTCAGTAAATACTTCTTGATGATATCACTTAAATAAAAATAATAGTTTGTTTTAATAAAACTAGACATTGTACCTTCTAAAATTTTATTAAAGCTACATGTATCTAATAAATTCAATTGGACGAGATATTGTAATTTGTGTAGGTACCTAGCATATTCTATGATATTAGTACTTTACCTTTATACATATGTTACAACTTTACAGTATCAATAAAGATTCTTTATCATTTATTTTGTACGCCAGATGGAGTGGTGCTCCCACCACGAGCAGCCCCCGCACATGCTGTGCGTGGAGGGGCGCGCGCCGCTCGCCGCCGGCCGCTACCCGTGCTGCGGCGAGCGCGCCTACCGCTTCGAGACCATCACGCGGAATACTGTGAGTCGCAGGTTCAATATGTGACCAGTGTGCCAGGAGCAAAAGGCGACATCTTATTATCTGCATATGTGATCTATCTGCATATGAAGATAAGAAGATGTCGCCTTTTGCTCCTGCCATACATAGGTACCTAGGTATATCACAAATATCATAGCGCTGTATCTACAAAAGTCTACGTTCAACGTGTCATGCAATCTTTGTAAGAACTTAGAAAGAGCACTTGTGTCACTTGTGTAGCAAACCCCGACAAAAGGGCACTGTGGCCAGATCAATATCACTTCACTTCCATCCAAAAACTGAAAGCATATTTTTTATTACCTTAATTTTTCCTACCTAAAATGTCTATCCCCAAACAAATGAAAGTAAAGGTTCGATCATCATAGTTTACGTACCTAAATGCGCATAGGCACCTCCGTCAGCTGCACGGATGGCACTAAACTGTTAGCAGAGCTGAAATTAGTGTCAAAGCGTAACGCTTCCAAGGGATATATTCATATATAGATAGATAGATAGATAAAACTCTTTATTGTAACACACATTGAAAAAAAAAATAAAGACAAACAAAAACACAAACGACTTAAAAAATAGTGCCACAACTGGCGGCCTTATCGCTAATAGCGATTTCTATATTCTAGTTATTTATATAATCTAGTGATCTAAATATATAAAACTCAAAGGTAACTGACTGACATAGTGAGTGATCTATCAACGCACAGCCCAAACCACTGGACGGATCGGGCTGAAATTTGGCATACAGGTAGATGTTATGACGTAGGCATCCGTTAATAAAGGATTTTTGAAAATGCCTCTTTTAAAGGGGCGATATAGGCGATGCAAGTTTTACTCCTTAATGCGAGCGAAGCCGCGAGCACCCACTAGTTTGATATAAAAGTGCTAAGTTGTAATCTGCAGGGTTGCCAGTTCCGCGAGCACGTGGCGGACGAGCGCGCGGCGAGCGACGGCGCCGTGCTGGAGCTGTACAACAAGTACCGGGACATCATCGCCATGCGCCCGCCGCAGCTCATGTTCCCGGAGCGGGTCACGCGCATCGTGCCGAGAGGTACGCACACACACACACATATACCGAGCACTTTTCCTATATTTCCTACACATCAGTTCCTGTGCAGCGTGCAGCTACATTTCATGTGTCGTCCACCGGATATTCACGCTCCACGATGTCGGAATCCCTATCTCTTCTTATGTATGTGTTGTCCAAAGAATGATATACTTACCTACCGACAAATTAACATTGGGTATACAGCTCCTAGCGTTCAGGTTCTTCACTGCATGTGACACTTTTAGTCACAAGAGAAGTAAGGCGCATACGCTTGACATTTGACATTTATACGATTCGCGTCCGCTTTTCCCAGATATAAGAACAGTTACAAAGACAAAAACATTACAAATATTGGTGTTCTGCGACTGGTCTTTAATAACATCACTCATGTACTTCTGCTCGTGCTTGTTGACACGAAATGTGAATAAGAGTAACTTTTATTTACTTTATGATTATAAAATAACGTCCTGTCCAGAATGCGGCGACGAGTCAGGCCGCCTCCAGTGCAAGGAGGTGTTCTGGTGGGACGGCATCCAACTGGCGCCGCCGCGCCCGCCGCTCGGCCTGCTCGGCAAGCTCTACACCAGCAACAACAAGTTCAACCGTGAGTCCGACGCTAGCCTTTAGCGATGAATAGTGTGGTTTGGTGCTGTGGGACTGTGAAGCTTGGGATTTTATCAAATTCAGTTTTCTTTTGTTGAGGAACTCTGACTCTTGTTCTGCATAAGTCAGATTTTTAAATGTGCAAGTCCTGAAGTACGCCTAGTAAATTGTTTATTAAATAGTCATATACCTCACGTGTTCAAGAACCAAGATTTAACATTTTACAAAGTCATTTTATTTTGTCGAACGCATAGTGCATTTGCTTATTATTGGTACATTACATATGTATACGTTACAAAACGGTGGCAAGCAAAAGTGATATTACTTACTCTCTTGCGGGACCTTAAATTTTCAACTCTAATATTTCTAATGAAATTATACAGCACATCAAGGACCGTAATACTGTCCTATACTATGAAGTCCTAAGTTCGCATGGCACCAAACCACAAACCAATATAGATAAACTACGAACTCCTAGAAGCTGTACATATGCTACATAATTGGCAATACATGTAGCAGCCATGTCCAACCAAATGCTTCCAAATATAGATCTTCAATTGGCAATGTAACCACAACAATAGTGTAAATACACCGAAATTTTAGGGAAATCACTTTAAAAGTTGTACAGAATTTGAGAAGTTTCTGGAAAATCTGTCTGTAAAGTGTGTAATTTCGCAGTCTTAGCTCCTTTCTCCTGTTTTGGTTCAGGAAAAGGGCACTACCTTTTCTATCAGCCGGACGATGAAGGCAAGTGACCACACTTGACATTGATTGGTGACACCTAGGTATTCTACAGCGGAATGACTTCACTTGCATACGCCTTACAGATTTCTCATTTCAGGAGCTTGTTTCTACCTTCATATTTTAAGTTCTTCATTAACTGCTGACGTAACTTTTTAATGGAAGAATCCTGTGATAACAATTACATTATTGATCAAGGAACTTACTAACGTTACTTGTACATTTACTTTTTTGCGTGTCATTCGTTCAGAACATATTATTACATGATCGTTAAACCCCGCCTACCAAATCAAACTAACTGTCCCCTACTAATAATAAGTTAGATCACTATTTTGAAACATTTGCCCTTATTGCTTCTATTTTCTAAAAACTAAAATCGGTTCGCACTGGACCACATTTTGCCTGATGGTGAGCCTAAGCAATAGCAGTGGCCTAAAAGGGAGCGTGCTTACCCATTCAGACCCCAGACATTCTCGCTTTGAAAAACATACATATCAACATATAAATAGCTTCCTAAGAGCCACCTAACAGACTAACTAGTACTAGACCTACCTACTCTGCATACTGTTCAGCGTGTAGAGTGTAGACTAGCGGGCCCAAAAGGCCGCCTTGTTACGTCCCACACCACACAGCGGCGTGCCGGCCGGGCTCGCCCCCGCTGGGCCCCGGGGCTTCGCTGGCCACCGTCACGACCATGGCGGCGCCTGCCGCCTCGCCTGACCCAGACAAGAAGAGAACCGACAAGGAGGAGCCCGCCAAGTATAAGGTGTTCAAGGTAAGAATTATATGAAAGGTAAGATTTGATGTTTGTATAGTAGATGTGAATCTTTATGCATAAATGAATTATAAGAATTTGGAAATTAGAATTTCGTACTGCTATAAAATAATTGAAAGTTCAGTACTGTGCCTATATTATATGTTTACATTTGTGTACTATATCTCTTAATTTAGTTGTAATAACCGGCTATATATCTCTTGTTGAGAACTTAGGTAATTTAAATGAAACTCTGTAGCACCTAGAAATTAGCACAATAAAGTTTTGCGCTGAGTACTTAATATTTAATTTTAGTGTTTTTGAAGTTTGTTGAAGATTGTTTAATTGTATAATACTATACAGTATAAGTTTATTTATTCTACACAAAAGACAAGCTTTTAAGAGAATGCAGATGATATTATGTATTTACTTTATACGTAGGTAATATAGTAGCAATGTATGTATTTTGTAATTGCTGCAAAGCTGCGGAAAAATAACTGATCGTAAATTTCCACGAATAGTCACATAGTAGGTATACCGAATTAGAGAAAAAAAGTAATAGACATCCAATCAGTATGAAGCAAGTAGGTACCTACTTACTTGATTTGACATACCACAATGCAGTGTTGATGGCAAGTCAATAAGTAGGTACCTACCTAATACCACGTAAACCATGCAAACGCAATGTCAAAAACGCAACGGCTTCAAGTATGTAGCATTGAGTTCGAACGAAAAGAAATAGGCACCCTAGATAGTACCTAGGTACTATTTGCAAAGTTACCAGGAAAGTGAAACCATTACAAAATAAAGATAACAAAACAATTCAATTCGATTAGTACAAGCGTGTCATTATTATGAGGGTCAGACGCTAGATGGCGCTAAATAAAACGCTTTCCTGCTAGCTTTGCTCATAAACCCACCTGTGAGCAATAATAAAACATCATATTCTACGAAGAAAGGTGCCGTCGGCGGCGCGGGCGGTGACTCCGCGGACGACTGCGGCGAGCAGTCCAGCTCGTCGGACAGCGAGCGCTCCTCCGCCAGCGCCAAGAGTGACGAGGACACGGCGCCGCGGAGGAAGACGCACCGGGTGGCGCGCACCAGGAGCCAGCAGGTCAACAAGTGAGTATAAGGAAAGGAAATAACAAAAGTTGGTAGGTAATAATGGCAAGCCTCGGTTATTCTGAAAAGTTTAGAAGAGGAGTACTTATTTAGGCACAATATACAAAAAAAGCCATCAAAACTCAAATTTAACAAATATTTAAATATAAATGAGAACAATTTTCAATTCAAAACTCGGCATGTCGCTTATTAGAAATGGGCAAAACGTGATGTTAATCATCTGGATCGTATCTCACTGCTCCGAACCGTGACTCCTTCTGATTCTGTTGTCGCTATATGTTGCGTTCTGTGATGCTTGATGCATTGCAAGGTTTATTGGTAGGTCCATCTCCACACAGCTCATTAGATCAGGGTGTTTCACAAAATCGGAACGTTTCCGCTCGGAAACGAAACGCCAATCAAAAACGTCAAAACTGTCTTATTTTAACCGATAACAGTCATAACGGTCACGTATCGATCTCATAAAAAAGTATGTGTACCTACTCACGTTTCCTCGGTGATGGCAGCCGTCGTCCGCGCGTGGTGGGCCGCCAGTGGGCGTCGTGCGTGTCGGCGCGCAGCAACCAGGACCAGCAGCGGCGGTTCGAGGAGCGCGCCGCCAGGCAGATGCGCGCCGCGCTGGCACGACGCGCCAACGTCACGCACGCCAAGCCCAAGGTGCCTGCAGGTGAGGAGCAGCAACCTGGTTGTAGGCTGCAGCAACCACCAGTAGGTCATAGCAACCTGGACCAGCAGCAGCGGGTCGAGAAACACTCCGACACGAAAGCATTACCAAAACGATCGTGCTCCTGTGATTCTCATGGCCATGCGAGTCAAGAGATTGTTTCTACAACCAGGGCAATGACAATAAGTAGATATAGTAACTGTCCCACAATATCCTTATACTCCGTTCCATTACACCTACCTTCTCTACCTATCATCCTCCTGTCCCCTCCCCTCCCGCAGGTCGCGAGTCCCCGGTGAGCGTGGCCGGCAAGCGAGCAGACAAGGAGCACGGCTCGCCCGTGCCCAAGCAGGACTCCAACACTTGCCACCCGTCAGGTTACATAAAAATTAATAAATATTCCGAGACATAGCGCCATCTAGCGTGTAATATAACGTGACATAGTTGTTACTAGTACATATTCATACTTTCCTGCTAGTATGTACCTATGTACTTTATAGATAAGTTTTTAGCAGGTGCTAGATTGCTAACACCTACTAAAATAACCGACCTTAGACAATATTTCAGAGCAATATGTGAAGATGCAACTTCGGGCAAAACAAGTTACTTATCTATTCATTTTTGTATAACACAGCAGTGCCATTTCTAGAATATTTCCAAGTTGTACATACATATGTATTGAATGTACTAAATAAAACCAGCAATGTACAACCTTTATATTTTTTTGTCTCAATAGGCTAGCAATGTGACTGTAAAGTATCCATGCTGTAATAAAGTGTATTTGTTTGTTAGTTACCAGTAACTCTGTATATAATACCCACAGGCGGCATCTACGCGCGCCTGGAGGCGGAGTGGCGCGAGCGTCACGGCGCGCGCGCTCGCTCGGCGGCCGCCCCGCGCGCGCGCCTCGGCCCGCACAACAAGTACAAGTGAACGGAGATATTATACACGTGTTACTTAGCAACGGGTTTTATTTATCCTACTTTTATATACCTAAGTAGTCATTTATTTATGTACAGATTGCTTAAAGCAATAAGACCGCCAGTTGT